>MU780030.1:26968-45269 GCA_026770625.1 Nicotiana glauca | reverse complement strand
TTTTGTGCTTAGGTTTTTGGGATTTTTTTTTTGTGTGTGTGTGTATATATATATATATATATATATATATATATATATATATATATATATATATAGGTTTGTGTGGTAGTCTAGTCTAGCCTCGTCACTACTTCGCCGGGGTTAGGCTAGACACTTACCAACACATGGGGTCGGTTGCGCTGATACTATACTCTATGCTATTTTGCACAGATCCAGGTTTCGGACAGTAGCAACAGTAGTGTAGGAGCAGGTCTTCAGTCCAGCGAGACCCGAGGTAGGCTTGCAGGCGTCCGCAAGCCCGACGTCTCCTCTATCCTTTATTTTGTCTGTTATCTCATTGTATTCGAGATAAACAGTTTATGTTCTCTTTCAAACGTTTGTATTTAGTATTCTTAGCAGTTCGTGAGTATTGTGACACCAGTCTTGGGTAGAGGCCTTTCTTGAAATTTTTCGCATTTCTATTCAGTTTTCTATAATATTGAGACTTCCGCTTATTATTTGATTTCGTTGCTTTTTTATTATTGCCGATAATTGTTAAAAGGAATTATGTTATTAATGAAAAATTAATTAAATTTGGCTTGCCTAGCTCTCATTAGTAGGAGCCATCGCGACTCCCTAGGGTGGAAAATTCGGGTCGTGACATATATCTTGGGGACTTGGGCTTGAGGTCACAACAATGTCTAAGTACGTTGTGAATGGTTATAAGTTTCATATAGAGGATTGCTCTAAAAATAAAAATAGCAACAACAGTGGGGTGTGAGTTCAAGGTGGTAATGGCAACCAAGTTGGAGATATTGATTATTATGGTGTGCTCAAAGAAATAATACAATTGGAATATACAGATTGGCCATTTAAGAAATTGATACTCTTTAGATGCAAGTGGTTTGACCTAAATCTAACTAGAAGTACAAGAGTACACAATCAATACATCATAATTGAGGCTAATCATACGAGGCATTATGATCGCTGTGATCCTTTCATAATTGCACATAATGTTAGGCAAGTATATTATGCTCCTTATCCATTGCGGTGGAATAAGTCTGATTTGTGGGTTGTAATAAAAACTAATCCTGTAGGTAGGGTGGAAGTCGAGAATGTGTTAGATGTTGCATATCAAAACGATATCTCCAGTGTTCACCAAATAGTGGACGAAGTTTCAGAAAATGATTTTGAACATCCTCAATACATATTGGAAGAAGTTGATATAAATGAAGTAAGAATTATAGACAACGAGGAAGAAGAATCAACTGATGAAGCTCAAACTAGTGAGGAAGAAGAATTCTCGGACGAGGAACAATACGTCGATGAGCTTTAAAAAGTTGGTTTCTTTAATAACTCTCATTTATAGCTAGTTTCTTTATATGTTTCAATCTAAATATGTATTATATTATGCAGATGGCAGGCAAGGGTCGAGGTAACAATGATCCTACTGGTTCTCGGGGTCGAGAAAAGGCTAGGAAACCAAAGAGAAGGGTAGAAGATAATACTCAATATTTTCCACCCTCTTCAGAGATGCCTATGTATTTGCCTCCACCTAGGTCTATTCTTAGCTGCCACATCATCACCAGCCCTACACCTTCATGTAGACTCTAGGTCTTTCATCACAGGGCCATAGGACTGTACATCCGACATACAGTCCAGAAGCCGCACAACCACATGGATCACATTGCATGGATCGCATCGATCCATGTCACATCCACATGGATCACAACCATCAGTGTCATAGCCACTCGGGTCATAGCCACTCGGGTCACATCTATCAGTGTCACATCCACTTGCGGTCCATACAGCTATGTCGCAGTCACAGGGCTCGCAGCCATCTTCATCTAGGACTCCATCTATTTTAGGCCTTCGCCTGCGAGATACTAGATCTGACCCCCCTATACCTTCCACACATGCCTCTGATATACATGCTTCGGACGGTGATGCTGATGATGACGATGAGGTGCATTATGATCAATATGGCAGGATCATCATAGTCCCTGAGGGTGATGGGTAAGAGTTATTTGTTATTTTTACGTTTATTGTTTTGTACAGTTTTACTAAGATATTAATCTATTTTTTTAATTAAATTGCATGTGCATCCCTAGAAATATTACTACGAGGATAATCACCAAAGCCACCAGAAAGCTTTATGATGGCCCTTATGCGACTTGGAGTGAATTCCCATTCTCACTGAAGGAGCAAATTTTCAATCAATTTAAGATATAAATATTCTTTTAAGCAGTATAATTATTTATATTTATGATATTTCCATATAATAATTAACTTTTGAAATACAGAGCAAGTGTGTATAGGAACACTACTACAGCGCGGAAGTGGCTGCAAATTTTTATCTCAAAGCTCGCAAGCGGTTGTCGCATTATTTCTCCAAAGCTAGAAAGTTGAACCAGAAGCCTGACTGGTTGCTTCAGAATTTATGGGAGGATTTGCAAAGGTAATGGCTTACCGCAAATTTCTTAGAGAAGAGCGAAAAAGGAAAGAAAGCTCGTGCATCTGAAAAGGGAGGATCCTTGCACACTGGAGGTGCGATCTGCCTAGGGACAATAAAAAGAAGAATGGTACGTAATTGTTTAATTTATTTTAATTTTCAAAGTATATCTATTCTGTTTATTAACTAAAATTTATGAGTTTTCAGGAAAAGAAGTTAGGGCATCCGATGAACCAAGCTGAGCTATTCAAGAAGACCTATATTGTAAAGAAGAAGAAAAAATGGATCAAGAAAGGTGGGTCGAGGGCCGAGCCTCGACTGTACATGTAAGTTTTTACTTTTCATTAAGTATTTTGATTTACTTTTATATAAATTTTGAAATACTAATTCAATGTAATTTTTCTTATAGGGTCGCTTCACAGCTGAAATGGAGGAATTCATACGCAGTCAGCCACCTAATAAGTCAGGCGAGCCAATCCAACCTTCGAACGAGGATGCTGAAATAATGTGGATGGAGGCCGCTAGCGGTCCAAAATGGGGGAAAGTATACAGGCTTCCTACTAAGAAATTCCATCTCTATAAGTATGGAATGCAAGGAATAGGGACTTCCTCGCAAGCCGAGCAACTTGATGGGGAGAGTCTCTCCGCTATGCGGGAGACTGTGACAAAGCTCACATCCGAGCTAGAAACCGCCAAGGGAAGAGAAGAGCTTAGAGATGCTCAGTACATTGGCATGCAAGAGCAGATCAAATCTCTCCTAGCTTCTGGCAATTTTTTGATTTCTCGGTCTCGTGAGTCATCGCTAGAGGTTCGCCTTCCCCGTGCTCATTCCTCCCGTACTCCAAGTGCTCGTTCCTCCCGTTCTCCCCGTGATCGTTCTTCCCGTCCTCGACAAGTACACCCTTCTGGATACCGTCTTGGTGATGAAACTTCACCATACGGTGATGATAATGATCTACAAAATAATCCATAACTTCTATACACTTTGAACAAGAAAAATACAATCGATTTTTGAATGGTCTTGTAATAACAATTATCTTAGTTTGGTTAGATTAATATGTTAGTTCTATTGAACTTTATACTTTATTGATTTTAATGTTAGTTTTAATATTGTTGTTAATGTTGTTGTTGTGTTGTTGTTGGTGTTGTTGTTGTTATTGTTGTTGTTGTTGCTTGTCATAGGGATTTGGTATGCTCGCAGGTGGTGTAGCTGCCAAAACAGGCAGTTTCTGCCAAAATTATACCAATAAAAGTGACCAACTTTGGTCGCTTATTGGTCACTTATTGGTCGCTTTTCTCTTTAAAAAATATTTTTTTGGGCAATAGCGACCAAGGTTGGTCTCCAATTAACCCATATTTCTCAAAAAACGACCAACTTTGGTCGCTACTCTACAAAAATAATTATTTTCTGAAACAAAAAACGACCAACACTGGTCGCTTATATTTAAAAAATAATTTAATTCATGAAATAAGCGACCAATCGCTTATATTTAAAAAAATAATTTAATTCTTGAAATTAGCGATCAACTTTGGTCGCTTTTAGTGATCGTTTTTTTTTCGAATTTCTATTAGTGATATAGAGTTTGTGTAAGCCAAAATCTAAATACTTGCACAAAAGTATCATATTTGTGCAAATCAACGCACATTGAACAATCACGTGTTAGTAGTCATGAGGCCTAATTTGACCTGCACTAGTCAAATTTCAAAAGTTGTTGGGCGATTGACAAGAGAGTCCTATAAGGGGCTGGTCTTTAAATATTATTTGTATTTTTAATATATTTAAAAAATAATCTTCCCCACACACTTATTGCTTGTTAAAAGTTTCTATTTCGGATTGGTTGATTTTATGTTATATTTACTTTACCTATATTGTTAGTTATTTATAGACTCTACGAAGTTGACATGACTTTGTGGTTCTTCATTTGTTCACCAAACTCTGTCATATTAGCACGAGTTTGTATTATTTGCCATCGGCCTATTTATTAAATTATTCTAAACTCTATGGTATGATTTTGTGTTCTTCAAAATTTTGATTCTCATTCGATCATACCACTCCAAATATGCTCCAAATGATTTCAAATTTAAAATAAACTTATAAATAACAAGATAAATGATCCTAGTTAACAATTAGTCAAAATAACAACAAAACCAAAAAAAAATTACTTTATCTTCTTCAACACTTTCTAAGAACTAACGATAAATTTTTGAGATATTTAAATCAAATCATTAAATATCAGTGTTTGGACTAAATTTAAGCATAGTTTTATTTTAGTGTCAAAGAGAATTTTATTTACCAAGTAATATTTATGTACAAGATTCAAACTATTAAAAAACAACCATTTATTCCTTGGTCAAATATATGCTCCAAGTATCAGTCCAACTATGAACTAAACAGATACCTCTGTTATTTAACTATAGAATTATTCTTCTAAACAGACATAGATTTAGCTAAGGGATAATAACTCAATCTTTCTTAACTGGCAAGCAATGCTTGGTTTTATCATCCCTCTGTAGAATACGTCTTGCACAATCAGTAGCAAGTAACAATAATATTTAGGTATAGTTTGGCTGGACAAGTCCCAAACAAGAATTGATACAAGCAGCCCAAATTATCGATTTTGACAGTAATCAATTATTAACTTTTAGTTTTTACCCCAAACACTAATGTTAAGGTTTGAATATTGAAGAAAGTTGGTATTTTTAGTGAAAAAGCCTATTTTGGCAACAAAGTCAAGAACATAAACAATATTTAAGGACCAGTTCCTTAATGGACAACCGGAAGAATATTGAGAGACTGACATAATTGGTCGTTCGGCACAAACTTAATACAACCGCTAGCCCATTATATTTAATTCCAAGTTATAGCCAAAAACTTATTGCATTGGCTACAACAAAATATTCTCTAATCCCCGCCTTATTTTTTTATTCTGCCTCTTTGCTATGCCCAGCTCCACCACTCAAACAATTACCATAACCCATCATAATTATTAATCTTTACTTTTTCAATTTGGTAGTTTCTATAGTAAGATTGATATTACATGCACTTAATAGATTTTATTTTTATCCAAGATATGGTTATACAGAGAAAAAAATTCGCTATACATGTCGGGTCGTTTTTACATTACTCCATTAATAATGATAATTTTTTAATTGCCAAAAAAAAATAATCAATTTTTTATTTTTGCTTGTTTTGCATCTTTCCTTTTAAGAAATATGGAGTATACTTTTTTTTTTTCTTTTTTTGACAAAACTGAAAATTTTATTTATATAATACTACGTAAGTTCAAAAATAGGATCCATAGAATATACTCTATTTGTTACAATTCCTAAAATAACAAACAATAAAAATCAAAAATCACAGTAAGATGCATCACATCAATTATGTAATGACTGGTTTTACATGTGTAATAATTATTCTTTGTATGAGCGAGCTGAAATACAGTTAGTTTCATTAGAGCCATTTTCTCACTTAGTTATCAACTTCCAATTCAAGTGCCACCGAGTAAATGGTAGCTTCAGATGAGATAAACCCCTGAGTCCAACGACGGATCGTAGTCATTTAATATACAAAAAAGACTGTCATTATATACAAAAACTGCCATTATACAAAAAAATACACAAAACAAACTATCGCTATACAATTTATATGCTAAATAGATTGCCAATATACAAACAATATACAAAATAGATGTCATTATATAAAATATACAAAATAGATGTCACAATACAAAATATTTACAAGAAAGACCGTCACTATATAAAAAATATACAAAATAATCTGTCACTATACAAAAAATATACAAATAGACTGTTACTATATAAAAAATATACAAATAGACTGTCACTATACAAAAAATATACAAAATAAATGTAACTATATAAAATATTTACAAAAAAGATAGTCATTATACAAAAATACATGATACACTTCAAATACACAGTGTGCACACATTACACATACAAAATTATATATAATTTATATACACTATGTTTACATATTAGAAAATACACATTATATACAATTTTGATATATTGTTCAGACAGATTATACATTCACGAAACAAAATACATTTGGGGTACACAAATATATACACAAGTACACTCGAGATAGGCTCAATATACACCAAGGTTACACTGTCAAACTTAGGAAACAATATTTATACATTGCAAAAAAAAGTTGCTCTATTGCGCTAAGCAAGGGTCGAACTTACAACCTTCAGCTTAGGAAACAAGCGCTCAAACCACTGGGCTACAAGCGCCTATGTTGTCATACTTATCCTTTCGGCTACTATATAAAATATATTTGGGCCGATGGGCCATTTTTTATTAGTAGGATAAAACATGGGTTATTAAAATTTTGAGGGGCTATAGAGGGTAGGTTTCTCGAGAATATTGTGCTTGGTGGGCTGGGCCATAGGCCCACTCATCATTTTTATTTTTCCTGTATTATTGAATTATTTATTGAAGGAAAAAAAATTATATATTCCTTTCATACAGTTACTCTCACTTTTTCACACAAACGACTAGCTACTTTACTCTCACTTTCGTCTTTAGCCGAGAACGTAGGGTTTGCTGTTCATGATCTCTCTCCAATACTTGCTGGTAAGTTTTCAGATGTAGAATTGGCTTTTAAAGTTTCTAAGATTACGCTTATTCTAGCTTCTCAGGTTCAGAATTTTGGGATATTGTAAAGTAAAAGTTAAGTTGGCTCAGCAGAATTAAAAATTGGTCGCCATTCACGTGATAGTAAGGTCTGAATTAGACTTCTTGATGCTTGTGCTTTGGGATAATCATCCTATTATATATTGTAATACACACTCAGATTTTTCACGTTTTAAGTTATGGCTATTTATATAGGATGTGTGCGTTTGACTGCAAGCTCTTTGATTTATCCATTAAAGAGGAGAATCTTGATTAGTGTATGAGTTTGTGTACATGCAATGGGTGAGATTGTTTGATAATGAAGCAAATGCAAATATTTTAGTGTGTTAGCCCACACCTATCCAAATTCAATCTGAAAAGAATTCCAAACCTCCTAATTTGAATTCCAGTTATAGATTATATAGTTACTGCGATTGTAATTATCCACATGCTCTAGTTTTTCTACATTAAAGGATTGAAAAGGGACTCAAAGAAAGTCAAGTAATTACATACGCTACCTTGTTCCTTATGTTTTAGATTTCTTTCTTCACTTGTGTTTGTACTTTAATATAACATATAAGAATTGCCTGAGCATTTTGGAATTAAACTTGCAGCAGTTATCAGCCAAACAAAATGACTACTTCTGAGGAAACTAAATTGAGCATGAAGCTTTTGATTGACACCACGACTCACAAAGTCCTATTTGCTGAAGCTGAAAAGGATTGTGTTGATTTCCTTTTTCATATTCTCTCATTGCCAGTGGGATCTGTCACCAAGCTTCTTAAGGAGAAAGAAATGAAATGTGGATGCTTGCCTAACCTCTATGCAAGCGTAGAAAATCTTAATGACAAATACATTCAATCGAACCAATGCAAGGATATCCTTTTAAAACCCAAGTCTTCAGTTGGGAATATCACTTCAGTTCCTTTTCTATTGCTTAATGACGTTGCGACACCTGAGAGGAGTTTCTATTACTGTTCCAACAATAGTGGCCACTTCAATGTTTCTGATGACCCTAGTGCTCTATGTCCTACTTGTCGCTATAGTATGTCAAGAAAGTTGACGTATGTTGCTCCACCGGATTCGAAGGAAGCTGAGGCAGCTACTCGGGGTTTTGTGAAGGATGTAATGACGTATATGGTGACGGATGACTTACTGGTTAAGCCCATGTCCACCATTTCTAGCATTGCCCTTCTCAACAAGTTTAGTGTCCGGGATATTGCTGTGCTGCAGGAGGAAGTAGTAAGTTTTGGAATGGAAGAGGTAATCAATTATACTGATATTTAAAGAAATTCTATACTATCACTGTGTTTTAATCTATTGTAGCATGTTTGTAGGATTTCAATCATACTTTTTTAACCAATTACATGTAGTTTTTTTAAGTGAACTAATAGTCTTAAAATTTGTTTACACTACTCGTGTTTGAAATAAACACAATAAAATTTTGCTTGTGTGATGTGTCTTTTTGTATTTCCTTTTTTCTTCGGGTAAGTATTTCCTACTTAGTTAACTCCTACTATCATTATTGCAGGCGCTGGAGTTGCTGAAAGCATCTTTTGAGTCGAAAACAGTTCTGACAAGTGTTTTCATGAGCCGCTTAAAAATGGAGAAATTGTCATAAGAGAGAATGGAATTGAATGTTTCAGGTTGAGTAATTGCCTTAAATAGTAATGGTTTTCTTTTGTTTCATTATCGCTTGAGTTGATTCTGATTTGTAGGTTCATCTATTGTTAAGTCGTACTTATGTATAGCTTGAGCTTCTTTTTGTTATGTCCTCTGTTTTCATCATGTGTTACAGAGCAGAGCTCCCTTCCGCTTCCATAAATGAGGCACCTGTCCTCATTTGTGTTATCAATGAGTAAGCTTGAACACACTTGTTCAGCCACTTAAGTTGCTCAGATTTTGTGCCTATTTATCCACATTGCAACTCTTGACTTGACATTAGTTATAGTTGGCTCAGCAGAATTATAAATTGTCCCCCAATACGCTATACATTCCTATGGTATGGTTTTGACTTTACGTTTTTCTGAATTGGCTTGGCTTAAAAATAAAGATTTTTATACAAATAGTTGGTCGAATTCATTACTTTTTTTTAGTCGATATACATATATTATATATTGATTATACACATATTATACATATGTCCTCTATCTAAGCACTTAACAGATCCTCACTGCTCATGTAATTCATACAAGGGAGTCAACCTGTAGCTAGGATCCAATCTCACGTAAATTGTTTCATATAGAATACTGGACTTATGGTTTCGTATCCTCCCCGCCCAAGCTTGTATACTCATTTAAAGCCCAATAAGAGAATGGACGAACAAAACTTATCACTATAAGTACAATTTGTTTCTCATGAAAAATATTGTAATCATGGAAAGTGAATTGTAATCATAGGTAGTAAGGGAGGAAGACGGAAAAATGAGAAGTTTCTACTGGGAGATTATCCACTTTGGCTACAAATGTAGTTCAACTGCAAATTGAATTCTAGATGTGGGAAAACAACCGTTGGAATTGTGATTATTGAGCCCAAGATTGGACAGATACCATCCCATCTTTTCCATATGCCGTTTAAATATGGCCATGGCGAAAGTGAATGGTGTGCTGGACCACGATTTAAACACATGATTTTGTTCATTTGCTTGCACCTCTGCATTCCTCATTGTATTGCTAAATAAGGTGAGTTTTAACCTCATTACCAAAAAAAAGCAAAATAATTAGGAAAATATTGAATGAAACAAACGTCTTATTAATTGAGTAGGTTAGTTAGTTAGTCGGCTATTGATGCATAAAAGGAAAAAAGAAATGATTTTTAATCCAAATATATGTCTGGAATAAATATACTTAGAAGTTGGAACTAAATTATTCAAGTTAGACCTAGTACAGTAAATTTTCATACAAGTCTGAAATTAATTTTTTCTTTTTGTTAATTTCAACTTCTTTATTGAAGATTGTAATTAATCAATGTATGATGGGAATTGGGAGTACTTCTCATGCAGTCATAGCAGTGACATTTGATTTAATTTTGAAATTATTATATCTATAAATTAAGTATGGGGTCAACTATTTTTTTTAATAAATAAAATGGGAGGACAGAACAGCGCCTCAAGATACACTAAACTATTCCTTGGTGCATGATACATCTGAAAATACTACGTCTGTGCAGGCACAGAAAAATCCAATTGTCATCTCATCCAACTACACCTTTTCTATATTCACAGTAAAATAATAATACCACATTTAATCACTTGCTAGCGCTCTACATGCAGATTAGAAATACTAATACATTCACAATAATTTCTTTGGTATAGTGGCTGAAAATTAATTAATATAGGGAAAAGCGGAGTATTTTTCGAAATTAAGCAAATTTTTCCTTTGTTAGATGTTTGGTCAAATATTACCTCTGCCTGGGAAAAAATTTCGTTGTTATCCTTGACCCTCTACTGAGCTTCAACACGAGGATAATTTTAATTCATACTATTAAACAATCAAGGTATAAAATTGAATATTTTTTCTCGAAGAATTTAAACACGTTGAGTTTTCGCAATAGAGCTTTGTCCACAGCAACGACAAATATGGCATTGTTTCTAAACGGAAAGGGTATGAATTAAGCAAAAATATAACACATGACAAAATTAAACAATTTCATATAGCGTAGGCGCAAAAAATTTGGACCTTATCTCTTTAATATAATGTTATTTCAAGTTGAGGAAAGTGGATGAGTTCTCATGTCATTGGACCAAAGTCTAGTATAAATGATGCATACACATATGTGTTGATACATTTCATCACATGAACTATATAAAGGGTTAGATAGCTTTAGATGGAAAAGGGAAGGGCTTCTGTTCAGATGCACATGAGAGTGTCAAATAGCTATAAATGAAACAGCGCTCTCTTTCCAAATATCATATGGTCTATATGAATAGCAACCCCACTTGGGAATATTTTTAAGATTATATAGTACAAGGTAGGTTGAAAATATATATATATATATATATATATGCATGACAGCTTAAATTTCATTATTATTCTCCACCAAACGTAAATTCTTTAATTTGCGGGTGAAAAGTTCTATCTTTTTACTGCTTCCATGCATGCATTGAAGAAAATGTGCTTTCAATAAATTCTCTCTGCAAATTGACAATTCAAAAGGTGACTATTTCATATGTAGTGTTACTATTGCCTTGTCATTTGGTGGTCTTATTTATAAATTATAAGGGACTTACGCATTCTATTCTTTCTTTTAGATAGAGGTAATAACTAAAGTCACATCCAAGATTTATAAGATATAGAGGACCTACCTCTGTACTTATTTAATTTATCAGAGTATTTTTTTTAGGTAACAACGTACGCATTAGGGTTCTAGTACGGTATATGTGGGTTCATTTGAACTTATAACTTTTAGCATATACCTAATTTATTTGTGTAAAATCCACTGAAATTGTTGAAAGTATTGATATGAACCCAAAACTCAAACAAGGTAATGAATTCAATAATTAAAACCTGAGTCCTGAATTACATAGAATGAAAATTTAGGATATGTTTATGTATATGTAAGAATATATTAAAACCTGAGTCCTGAATTACATAGAAAATTCAGGATCCGTTTATGTATATGTAAGAATATATTCTTTCTACAACAACAACAACAACCCAGTATAATCCCACTAGTGGGGTCTGGAAAGGATAGTGTGTACGCAGACCTTACCCTTACCAAAGATAGAGAGGTTGTTTCCAAATAGACCCTCGACATCCTTCCCTCCAAGAACTCCCCACCTTTGCTCTTGGGGTGACTCGAACTCACAACTTCTCGGTTGAAAGTGGGGGTTGCTTACCATCGGAGCAACCCCTCTTGTCAAAGAATATATTTTTTCTAATACTAATATTTTTGTGCTATATATTAGGTCGAAAGCAATGCATATAAATGCATCAGTTATCAAAACTCTACATTTTGTCTTGATGGAGAGGCAGATGGCCTATGTTTAGTGGGTGGTTAGGATGGATCAAACAAGTCAAACCCTCCACATGCTTTGCATTTAATACTAGACTGCATTTTCCCAATACAAGTTTTCTGGCTATAGATATTCCCCTGAACTCAGATTGCTTTCAATGGTAATTATGATAAGGAGATCCTCCTCCTCAAAGCATAAGTTCCAATTTAAGGGTAGCTTTAGTTGTTGATAACTTGGTGATAAGTTTCTAAACTATTTGAAGCTTGAAGGTCACTTTAAGCCGGTCTCTTGATATGTGGATTGTATTGGTGTAAAAGAAGACATGACACGTGGAATATCAGCAAGCTGACGAGGCATGATGCATGGAGCGTTGACATAGAGAGAAGTGACACTCTCAATTAACTGAATTAAGAGAGCATGGAAGGTACGGGAGAAACACCCACGGGACAGCGCAGAGAAAAGAACCGGACTTGATAGTTGTCAAAAGAGAAACGAGAACGAAATGAATGAAAGCTATAAAGAAGGAAATATGCGCGTACCAGAAGTAAATAAGGAAGGAAAATCGGAGCAGGAATCTTTAGTAATAAATGTGCTAGTTATGGATACATATGGTAACGTGCAATCAATACCATTAATACTATTAGTAAACCCAAAATTAAGAGTGGGAACGTTATGATTGTATGCTCCTATGTAAGGGCAAAAATCTCATTTGTGAGAACATGTTACGATTATTACTGAAATACATATTATTTTCTTTGCTTATTCTACAAGTTCTAAGTCTTGATTTCGAATAGTGATTGTCCGTTTATTCTCTAATTTTTGTTTGTTAATCATTTCCATTTTTCAATCTATTCTTCCTAAAATTGTTAGGAAAGTAAAGTAAATCTTGGTTATCGGTAACTCGTTTTCTTCTAAATATTGACTTTGACTGTGAAAACTATTTTTGGTTAAACATGAATCTTCTCATCCATTTATTCCAGTGTCTAAGACACCTAATGTTCCCATTTTGCTCATCTTTTTCTCGTTAGAAAAAAGGGAAAAGATCAACACACACGCAGAAAAGATCATGGATATATTTGGACCCTCGAGATGTTAAAAGGAAAAATTATTAACTGTATAAAGAATTTTCATATTATTTGTGTAATTTAACATGTTATATCAAATTGTTTAATTAATTACTACTATATTTTCTTGGTTAACATATTATATTAGGCATAAATAGTTGACCTTCTGTTACGAATTAATTTAACCCAAAGGTGTAATCGGTTAGTGTAAAAAACTTAAAAAGTCATTGCAAAATCTTCTAGAAGCTTTGCATTACACCCGACCAATGTCAGCCTTTGTCAACTGCTTAACTTCACAATGAAGGTACATATTACTATGGTTGCAGACTTGCATGGAATACATTATTTTAGTCAAACGCCACCCAAAAGAAGTACTGCAATTCTTTTTTCTTTTTCTTTTTTTCCTTTTATCATTGCCGTATATATGCTGCTTAATTAAGAACATTCACCAATAATTAAACTCAACTTAAAAAGGATATTGAATTAATTAACAGAATTTGAAAAACCATTGTGTTAGACTTTGTCAAATCAGCAAAGTCATGAGGTAATTATAAACAACAGATCTTTAGCTCTTGTTACCCTTGTTAAAGGAAATTAAATGAGTCATTTTCAGCTGACTTTATGATATTTTGCTTTCTAAATCACTTGGTACTCTAATTTAATTTGGAGTGCAAAATTTAATGATCTTTACTCGCTCCTTTCATCCAATGCCAAAGTTCCTTTTGGGAATTTTGTAGCATCATAATGCTTTTATAATATGGGTGCACCACTAAAGTAAAGATGAAAAATTTTATTAAATGAGATTTGATCCATGCTTTTCTAGGTAAATAACTCAACATTCAATCAAGTGCACCATTTGGTCTCTTTGGAATATGAGTGCTAGCAGATAATGTTAGACCAATTTTAAAAAGAGAGATGCTATTCGGCCAAACTCAGCATGGCCCAAAAATGACCACACTGGTGAAATACCACTAAAGCCCTTCATTCCACATTTAGCTTAATTGCCATTTTTTCCTCCAAAATACTTTAATAAGTATTGATTATCCCAAAACATTGGTCCCATAAATCATCATTCTCTCATGGGAAGATCAACCAACTTATATGTATACCTATACTATTACGTATTTATTTTATTTTTAAATAAAATTTATATGGATAGGAAGATCAAAAGCCTTCGTATATGTATACCTGTACTATTACGTATTTTTTTATAATATAATTTATACGATGGGAAGATCAAAAGTCTAGTATCTATACATAATATTATTTTTATACGGTATACAAACTTATACCATACACTTATATTAAGAAAGCTTTCATTAGACGCATAATTCACCATCCTTCCCCCTAACCTAAACATGAGTGCTAACCTAGAAACTAGTTTGGAGCCATTAAACATGGAAAATAAAACATACATTGAAGAATAATGTTTGTAACATATTTTTACGAATATTCAAAGAATAATGCATATTCTTTGAACAGAAAGATAAAAAAAGATACATAAAAAATTTTACGAATATTTTTAAGATACAAAAATACATTGGAGAATACTTGGAAAATATTTTTATGAATATTCAAAGACTAATGCATATTCTTTGAAGAGAAAACTAAAAAAAGATACAAAAATGATATAGCCCATTGATGAGGTAGGTGTCAAATAGCCATTTATATAATAGCCGTTTATAATAAGGTCATTCGTATCGACCTATAGCTACCATATAAGTCCATTGACTAATATGGTTGTAGTCATATAACCTATGCTAATTATATCGTTGTGATTCATAGTAATATCGACCGCTTGTATACTAGCCGATTATATTAATTTCATTCATTAAGGTGATTAGTATCGGCCTATAGAAACCATATAAGTCCATTGACTAATATGGTTATAGTCATATAACCTATGCTAATTATATCGTTGTGATTCATAGTAATATTGGTCGTTTGTATAATAGGCGTCTATATAATTTCAATCATTAAGGTCATTCGTATCGACCTATAAAAACCATATAAGTCCATTGACTAATATGGTTGTAGTCATATAACCTATGCTAATTATATAGTTGTGATTCATAATAATATCGACTGTTTATATAATAGCCGGTTATATTAATCGCATTCATTATGGTCATACGTATCGGCCAATAGGAACCATATAAGTCCACTGACTAATATGGTTGAAGTCATATAACCTATGGTAATTATATCGTTGTGATTCTTAGTAATATTTACCGTTTATATAATAGGCGCTTATATATTTTAATTCATTATGGTCATACGTATCGACTATAGAAACCATATAAGTCCATTGACTAATATGGTTGAAGTCATATAACCTATGGTAATTATATCATTGCAATTCTTAGTAATATCGATCGTTTATATAATAGATGTTTATCTTAATTTCATACACATCGGCCTATAGCAACCATAAAAGTCCATTCACTAATATGGTTGTAGTCATATAATCTATGATAATTATATCGTTGGTGTCACGACCCGGCCAGTCGTCTTAGGAGTTACCGCTCTGTTTTCCCCATTTCTGCTTCTTTATATTTTGTTATCCATATTTTGTGGTATCGGATTGGTCGGATCGAGCCCGAATGATTTTTGATAAGGTTTGAGACACTTAGTCTCTTTTAAGGAAGCTTGAGTTGGAAAAGTCAACAGGATGTTGACTTATGTGTTATAGGGATCAGATGTGAATTCCGATGGTTCAATTAGCTTTAGGAGGTGACGTGTGACTTAGGAGTGTGATCGGAATGGGTTTTGGGGGGTCCGGAGTAGAATTAGGCTTGGATTGGCGAAGTTGATATTTTGGCGATTTCCGGTTGGTAGGTGAGATTTTGATTCGAGGGTCGGAATGGAATTTCAAGAGTTGATATAGATTTGTTATATTATTTGGGATGTGTGTGCAAAATTTCAGGTCATTCGGACGTGGTTTGGTTGGATTTTTTATCAAAAGCGTATTTCGGAAGTTTTTAGAAAAACTTAGGCTTGAATTCGATGTGAACTGGTGAATTTGATGTTGTTTGAGGTGTTTTGATGATTGAAGCAAGTTTGAATGAGGTTATAGGGTGTGTTGGTGCTTTTGGTTGAGGTCCTGAGGGCCTCGGGTGAACTTCTGATGGTCAATCAGACCATATTTGGTATTTGGGAGTTGCAGATTTTGAAGTTCAGGTGTTGTAGAAAATAAGCCTACGAGTTCGCGTAGAAGAAATTTGGAAGGTAGGAATTTAAGCCTTCGCATGCTCGTTTGAGGACTCGCATTTGCGGAAGCCTAAGAATTTGTGCTTTGCGTTCGCATGGGCCTGCTCGCGTTCACGTATAAGGAGTTGGGGTCCAGCGGATTTGCTCTTCGCGTTCGCATCATGTGAGCCGCGTTCGCGTAGGTATGGGGAATAAAGCATCGCGTTCGCAGTATGGATATCGCATTTGCGTAAGGTTAATTTTGGATAAAATAAAAATGTGCTTCGCGTTCGCGAGGCTGAGGTCACAAACGCGATGAAGGAATTCCAGACCAGAGCAGAAAGTTTATAAACATTTCATCCGTGATTTTTAGTCATTTTTCCTCCATAGCTCAGCATTTTGACAGATTTTTAAGGTGATTAAAGAGGGATTCAAGGAGAATTGATTGGAGGTAAGATTTTTGAACCTAAAACGTGATTTTATTGTGAAATCTAGCTGGAAATTCATGGAAAACTTGAACAAAAATGGAAGAACTAGGGCTTGGGATTTTGAACCTTTGAATTGGGATTTGAGGGGTCATTTGGACTCCGATTTTGGTGTTCTTTATATGCATAGATTCGTGGAGTGATAAGGAACCCGTTGATGTAAAAAATTTTGAGTTTCGAGAAATGGGCACGGGGCTCGGGGCTCGGGTTTTGCTAATTTCTGGATTTTTGGTATTTTTCGATTGTTTTCGCTTGGACTTTGTTCCCTTAGCATATTGTGACGTATTCGTTCTGATTTTGGATAGATTTGACACGTGTGGAGGCCGATTCGAGGGGCAAAGGTGTCGTGAACTAGAGATTTAGGCGGTTCGAAGTGAATAATGATTGTAAATGATGTTCTGAGGGATTGAAACCCCGGATTTGCACATCGTAGTGCTATGTTGAGGTGACTTACATGCGGAATAGCGAGCGTGGGGTAGAGCACCATTGTGAATTGTGACTTAGTCCACCCTGGTTGATGATTTTACTGCGTATTTGACTGTGACATATTTGTTATCATCATTATTTTGGCTGAATGCCATATTTGGGCCGAGTTCCAACTATGTGAACCCTTCGGGGCTTGTTATTGATATTTCCTCACTGTTTGACTTTATACTTGAACTCAGTCATGCTATTTTTTCCACTATTTTCAAAACTCAACCTTGTCCACTCAGTTTTAATACTCAAATGATATTTAAATGATGTTTTGGGCTGAGAAACACTGTTTTACAATTGACCGAGAGGCTTATATGACTTTGACTAAGTAAGGACAAGGGCCTGTATTGTGATGATATCTTTTGGGTTGGGCTGCACGCCGTAGTGGTGATACACTGATATTTATTATGAGGCCGAGGGCCTAAGACTGTACGCCACGATGTGTCTTGATATTGATATGAGGCCGAGGACCTATTATGATGCTACGAGATGGCTTGATATTGCGCTTGGGCCGTAAGGGGCCCTTCCGGAGTCTACACACGCCCAGTGAGCGCGGGTACCCATTGTGATCACAGAGTGAGCCCGAGGTGCTGAGAGTGTTCTGAGAGTGAGCCCGAGGGGCTGCTACTATCCTATGTGTATACTTTATTTCAATTGTCTTCCATTATCTGTTGATTGTGTTACTTTATGTGTTTTCTTCCTGATTGCCTAACATTACCTATTGGTTGAGTGATGAGCCCTAGAGGCGGATTTCTATGCTTATCTGCACTAATTGTTTTGCATTCATTTGCATAACTGTTAAAAAGGTCATTTTCAAAAGAGGTTTAAACTCAGCTAAGATATTCTCTAAAGATTTCATAGCTTCATTGCTTTTCTCAAGAGATTTTGATACTGCTTCTGTCACGCCCCAAATCGAGGGACATGACCGGCGCCCGACCGGGTAGCCCCAGTCAAGCGGACCTGGGTGCCTTTCCTAACCCACGTGTTATCCCTATATTTTTCATCACTTATTAACCAAAGGATTAAGCAGTTTATAATTGAAATCACACTTTTTCAAACATTC
>MU780030.1:11500-25685 GCA_026770625.1 Nicotiana glauca | reverse complement strand
CATTTTACTAAATTTCAAGTATAAAGAACATGCATGAGTGTCTAACTTCCATTTTCAAGAGTTTATGCATGAAAATCTTTCTTTCCTTTAAAAATCTGAAAATCAAAGAAAAAAAAGGTTAGGGTTCTTACCTTTAGAATTTGGGGAAGAAGACACTTGCTTTAGAATTTTCCGGACCAAGCCATTAGAAGAACAATCTTTGAAGAGGATAGGTTTTTCCCTCAAGAATCTCTCCTCCCTCTCTCTTATTTTGCTCAGAAAATATGTAAAAATAAAGTGTTGGGGTGTTTTATTGAAGAAGAGATCGGGTTAAAAAAATTAGAAAATCTGGGCCGAGTCGGGTCTGCGGTCGCATCTGCGATCGCAGAGTTAACATGCGGTCCGCATAATGGACCGCATAATTGCTCCCAAAAACTAAATGTTCTGACACGATCTGTGACAAGAATGCGGTCCGTATTCATGTTCTGCGGTCGCATAATGCGCCGCAGAATTGACCGCATTTTGACTTTAATTTTTGACAAATCTTCTGTTACACTCTACGGTAGGAATGCGGTCCGCATAGCTGATCTGCGACCGCATTCTTGACCGCAGAAACGATAATTTTCTGGAAAAATTTATTCTTTTGATTTATTCGGACCTTGACACTATGAGCTACTAGGTTTTAAGCACAAAATTTTACGGGACCTTACATCTTCTATACAACATGTTGATATACTTTACGTGGTTTCTTACTGCTCAGTTGTTATTTACCTTTATTACTCACTGAGTTGGTAGTACTCATTTTACTCCCTGCACATTGTGTGCAGATTCAGGTATATTTCTGAGCTTGGTGGCGGTTTCATTGGAGTTAGCAAGGTAGTCACCTGGCGATTGCGGCCTTGTTATCTCCCTCTATATTCCTCCTTATGTATTCTTGTGATCTTACCGACCATTTTGGTCTTGTTGTGACTAGACAGTTGTAGTAGATTCTCATGACTAGTGACACCCCGATATCGGGCTATGTTTGGGTTGTAGTTCCACATTGTTATGATATTATCTGTTGTTTGGTATTATTAAATCATGTTTTAGCCCATTTTATTAATGTTTAGCTATTTAACTTTGAATTGGTAATGTGTCGGCTGGCCTTGTCTTCATGAGAGGCGCCATCACGACTGGGTCTGGGTTTATGGTCGTGACAAGTTGGTATCAGAGCCTAGGTTACATAGGTCTCACGAGTCATGAGTAGGTTTAGTGGAGTCTCGCGGATCGGTACAGAGACATCTGTATTTATCCTCGAGATGCTGCAGAACCTTTTAGGAAAAACTTCATATTCTTGAATTCTTGAAAAGTACTAGACAATCAGTGCCTCATTGGCACTTCTGACACTGCAACATGTAAACTTACATTAGTCAAAAAATTTCTTTTACTCGAGCGATCCTTGGCACAATCTCCGCAACCAGAACTGAATCGCTAGCATGCCTCAAACCGGAACCAACATAGCACATAACAGTGCAATCAGCTAATCAATAGCAAACTCCCCAACTTGGCTCGAAGCCATAGATCAAAACACACCCAATAACTCATAACACACATACCTTATTGCTACCATAATACCATAGTGACATTAACTCAATCTTTCATAAGCTCGTGGAACACAGATCATCTGGTACTTCATATCTTCTGCAATTCTCGCATTCACCCTCGTAGCAGCTAAATTCACTCTCTTGAGCGGCCCAAAATTTTAAATTTCAACATGTATATTTCACTTGTAAATGAGATCTACTAACAGACAACATAAGGATCACACAACTTCAGAATACTTCGCAGGAGATAACCCACCTGCTTCTCCTCAAACTAACATTTCTGTATACCTTCCACCATCTTACACATCATACAGTCACATAATCTTCATGAGTCTAAACTCATACCGTAACATGAAATTTACTCCGCTCCCAAATAAGGGACATGAAAAGATTCTTTACATGCCCATAACTAGGGGACATAACTCGAGTCAAGACGAAAATCAAGCACCTAATAGTTCTTCCATCATTCAGTGGACCCTTCTCGTCGCTTCCAGATCATATGGATACACCTCACAATACTAACATACTCATCACATAGCCACAACCGTCACTTCCACTAGCAGGGACACTACCGAACATATAAGTTCAAAAACACTTGTTCACACAATCAGCACCTCGGTGCTCAAGCCATAGGCAAAGATCCGGCCTCAAGTCCTCTAGACAAGCCCAAACATCAACTCACAGATATCACATCTCGCTCCTTAATCAGGGAATCATAAGCCATCAAGGCACATATGATACTGAGCGATCGTTCGTGCATACGAACACGTGGAAGGAATTGTAAGAGTTACTTTTCAAGCTGAATCAAGGAGGCACGATAAGAATTCAAGAATGTGTAGTTTTCCTAAAGGATCTGCAGCCTCTCGAGGATAAATACAGACATCTCCGTACCGATCCGCGAGATTCTACTAAACCTGCTCATGATTTGTGAGACCTATGTAACCTAGGCTCTGATACCAACTTGTCACGACCCTAACCTCAAACCCAGTCGTGATGGCGCCTCTCGTGAAGACAAGGCCATACAGACCAATACAACACACCTCTTTTAGCAGTTAATTACCATAAACAATTTTAGAGCATGATTTAATAGGTATAAATTCGCAGAAACATATATAATTATAGTAGAACCATCCCGACACAGCCCAAACCGGGGTGTTACAAGTCACGAGCATCTATTAGAGTGCGAATAAAACTACAAGGTTTGAATTACACAAAACAAGAATGATGAACATAAGGGAGAAAAGCGGTGCTGGGAACGTTGGCAGTCACCTTGCTAAATTAGATAACTCTGCTCCGACCAGCCAAAACCCGCTATCGGGTGTATAAATACCTACATCTGCACGCATGGTGTAGGGAATAAAGTGAGTACTCCAACTTAGTGAGTGATAAAGGTAAATAACAACTGCAGTAAAAAATTACGTAAAGTAACCAACATGCTATATAGAAGTAGTGAAAACCCCCTTGAGAAAAACAGTGAAGCTGTGAAATCTTAAAAATATCTTAGCTCAGTTTAAACCACTTTTGAAAATCACTTTTTCGACAGTTACGCAATTGAATGCAAAATAATTGGTGCCGGTGAGCACAGAAAATTTGCCCCTTGGGCACAATTACACCAAAATGCAGGTAAAATCACAAGTAAACATGAAGGATGATCACATAAAGGTCCGCCCCTCGGGCAATGTAGCAGAACAGTACCAGCCCATCGGGCTCACTCTCAGAACACTCTCAGCCCCTCGAGCTCTCACTCTCTCAGATCACTCTCAAAATAGTATCATATAGTAACCTCTGCGGCATGCAACCTAATCCATATATCGCTGCGGCGTGCAACCCGATCCATATATTTTGTCGACGGCGCTCACTGGGGTGTGCAGACTCCGGGAGGGGCCTCTTACAGCCCAAGCGCTATATCAAGCCACCTCGTGGCATCATGACTCGGCACTTGGCCTCATATCACTCGGCACTCGGCCTCACATCACTCAAGCCACCTCATGACATATAAATGTATCTCAGGCCCTCGGCCTCATATCACTCAGTGTATCCTCACATATGGCCCTCGGCCGCACTCAGTAAGAAATTATCACAAGCCCCTCGGACATTAGTAAAATACTAGTTCTCATTCCAAGACATCATTTAAGTCTCAAAGCTGAGTAAAAGTGGTAGAGTTGTAAAACAGTAGAAAACAGCATGACTGAGTTCAAGTAATAAGTCAAACAGTGAGGAAACAGTGATAATCCCCGAAGGGTTCACATAGTTGGCACGAAGCCCAAATATGGCAATCAACCCAAATCATAATGATAACAAGTAAGTTTCAGTTAAATACGCGGTAAATTCATCAATTGGGATGGACCAAGCCACAATCTCCAATGGTTCTCTACCCCACGCTCGTTATCCGGCATGCAAGTCACCTCAACACAGCACTACGATGTGCAAATCCGGGGTTTCAAACCCTCAGAATATCATTTACAATCATTACTCACCTTGACCTGGCAAAATCTCTAGCTTGCGACACCTTTGCCCCTTAAATTGGCCTTTACGCGCGTCAAATCTATCCAAAATGAGAACGAATACATTAAAATATGCTAAGGGAACAAAGCCCAAGCGAAAACAATCAATATCGGGCACAAATCCTGAAATTATCAAAACCCGAGCCCCGTGCCCCGTGCCCACTTCTCGAAACTCAGAAATTTTTACATCAACGGGTTCCTTATCTCCTCACAATTTCATACATACTAAGAACGTCAAAATCCATCCACAATTGACCCTTCAAATCCGAAATTAAAATATGGAATTTCCAAGCCCTATTCTTCCATTTTTAGCAAAAATTCAATGATTTTCTAGATGGATTTCACAATAAAAACGAGGTTTGAGGTCAAGAAACTTACCTCCAAATGTTTCCCCTTGAATCCCTCTTCAATCACCTTCAAAAACCTTCCAAAATGAGCAGCTATGGTGGAAAATACCCCCACCTTCGCGAACAAAACGTCCTTAAACCATTTTGTCCAGGCCTGACATTCCTTTTTCGCGAACGCGGTCAAACTCTCACGTTCGCGAAGCACAAACTTACATTACCCACATTTTACTCTTCGTGAGCGCGACACATGGGTCGCAAACGCGATGCCTTCTCCTTCTATACCTTCGCGAACGCGTCACCCTTTACGCGAACGTGATGCTTCAGCTCCCATACCTACGCAAACGCGAGACACCTGGTGCGAACGCGATGAGCAACTGACCATTAGCCCTAAATCTTCTTTCGCGATCGCGTACACACATTCCCGAACGCGCTGAAGTACCCTCAAAAGGCTTCGCGAATACGGCATGGGCCTTCGCGAACGCGAAGCTCACAGAACTCAGCCCTTCGCGAACTCGAATGCCAAAATGCATGCAACTGCTCGACTGATTTTCTGAAATTTCTCAACTCCAAAAATGGTCCGATTGACCACCCGAAACTCAGCCAAGACCCTTGAGACCTCAACCAAACATGCCAACATATCCCACAACGTCATTCAAACTTGTTCCAACCTTCGGAACACTCAAATAAACATCAAAATATCAAATTCTCATTGAATTCAAGCCTAAGTTTTCTAAAACTTCCGAAACATGCTTTTGATCATAAACCCAACCAAACCACGTCCGAATGACCTGAAATTTTGCACACACATCCCAAATGACATAACGAAGCTATAGCAACTCTCAAAATTCCATTCCAACCATTGGATCAAAATCTCACCTACCAACTGGAGATCACCAAAATACTAACTTCGCCAATTCAATCCTAATTCTACATCGGACCTCCAAAACTAATTCTGATCACGCTCCTAAGTCACAAATTACCTCCTAGAGCTAACCGAACCATCGAAACTCACATCCGATCCCTCTAACACATAAGTCAACATCCGATTGACTTTTCCGACTTAGACCTTCTTAAAAGAGACTAAGTATCTCAAATCTTATCAAAAAATCATTCCGGACTTGATCCGACAAACCCGATACCACAAAATATAGATAACGAAGCATAAAGAAGCAAAAATGGGGGAAGCGGTGCGGTAACTCATGAGACGACTGGACCGTCACATAAGCTTAGCCAAACACCCTCTTAGTCACCAAGCTTTTTCACCTGTAAAGCCTAAAATATAACTAATTTTAGACAATTAATGATTTTTACTAGTTGCCTACAATATTAGAGATGAAACTAGTTTGTCACTAGTAACTTTAGATATTATGACTAATGTTACTAAATAACTAGCGACAATCTATTTTTTTGGTGGAAAACTTGGGTAGATAAAACTATCGCTACAAAATTTTTGTTTCTTCACTAAATGTATGTACATGTGCATTTAAGTACGACTCTAATTTTTGTTCCAAAAAGATAATAATAGTGATGAAATTTTTATGCTACCTAATAATTTCATAGCTAAAATAGAGACGATACACCGATCGTCACTTATTTGTTTATGCTATTAGTGACAAAAACTAAGGTTGCAAAAAATATAATACTTTTAGTGAGGAAACTATTTCGTAGCGAAAATATAACTAATTTTAAGACGAACAATTATTTGTCACCAATTGTCTACAACATTAGTGACGAAACTAATTTATCACCAATAATATTAATTTTGTGGCTAATATTAATTAATATTTGGCGCCAATTCATTTTTTCGAGGGAAACATTAGTACACAAAAATTTTGCTATAAAATTTATGTTTTGTCACTAGAAGTATGTGCCTCATGTATTAAAATACGAAATATAATTTTAGTCACAAAAAATGGATAATTAGTGACAAATTTTCTATTGTAGCTAATATTTTCGTGATTGAAAATCAAATTTATTGTAGTGGCTTCTTAGTTGAAGCACTATATATTTAAGTGTTAGGGTTAGAAAGTAATACAATATTATTTCAGTGATACAATAATATAAAAACTATAATACAGTAGTTTAATCATATTTTTTTAGTAAACTATGCGTATATTTTAGTTTATTTTGTTTAATTGGTATAGTATATGTATATGAGTATAAATTGCTTTACGAAAAGTAGTGTAGCATGCATGTGTAAATGTGAAAGAAGCATGGGAAAGGTAAGACAATTAAACTAATGTGAGAGAATTGAAGAGAAAAAATTAAATTAAAAAATAAATCTGCTAAAGGGTATATCTGGAAAACAAAAATGCTTAAATATTTATTATGCCCTCAAGAGACGTGCGAAGTTACCATAATACCCTCCTTCTGGACATTTGGGTCATTCTTAGTTTGTCCAAATATATTTTTCGTTTTAAAAAATACATACAAAAAATACTTAGTTGACAGAGATCATGGGTTCACCGTTCAACAGTAAACAACTTTTTAAATTGTTCGAAGTTAAATTTCGCATCAAGAATTCAAACTTTCAGGGTAAATTTCAAGAGACTACCAATAAATGATAATCAATGCTCTGATTTCACACTAAATACGTATCCCACTTGATTGAAGATTGATTTTTATGTCGTACTCATTGAATCCTGTCTTCTTATTTCTCCTGACTACCTGATTATTAGCTAAATCTAGGTAATTTAGATATTGTTTATGCTTCCGCTTGATTATATTTCAATATCATAATATGGTTAATTGATGAAAATAGGCTCTAATTGTGAATTGTATACATTGCAGGATGAGGAGCTTATGTGTTGCTTTCAAGAGGCTATTGGAACTATTTACGAAAAAGAACGACCCCTCAGAGCTGGGTGCGCGCGAGAACGAGACAAAGAATGGAAGAAACTATGGCCCAGTGTGCGAGCTCATGCGCGAAGTCGCGTGAGTTAAGGAGCTGGAGGCAGAATGTCAGAAGTCATGCGCGAAGTCACGCGCAAAGGAAGCGTGAGCTCGCGCTAGTCCCAGTTTGGAAGAGACTTATTCAGGGGCAGAATTGGAAATCTGGAGGGAAACCCACTTAACCTATATAAAGTAAAGCTCGCCCAAGGTTAATTTATCAAGGTTTTCATATGCTAGTGCAAGATTGAGAGAGGCAAGAGGCAAGAGGCAAGAGGCAAGGAGGAGATTTGCTCACCAAGTTCTTCTTTTCTTTCCTTTGTTTTTTTACAATTGTGATGAAAGTGAATCTATTTATGATGAACACTAGTATGAGTGGCTAGAACCCATTGTTCTAGGGTCATGAGTGAAACATGAATGTTGTCGTTTGAGGTCTAATTTGACAAAGTTGGTTTATCATATTGGACAGTTTATTTAATTATGCTTTTAATTAATTTGGTGAGTAGCTAACAGTGAAATACTATCTATGAATCTAGAGTTGAACTCGAAAGTGGGAACTTTAGATTGTATATAGAATTAAATAGAGCAAGTTCTTGAACCCGGGCCTCGGGGAACATATTCGCAATTGGGATAGAC
Organism: Nicotiana glauca; assembly: GCA_026770625.1. Classification (NCBI taxonomy): domain Eukaryota; kingdom Viridiplantae; phylum Streptophyta; class Magnoliopsida; order Solanales; family Solanaceae; genus Nicotiana; species Nicotiana glauca. The sequence goes on along the minus strand of MU780030.1, from coordinate 17,747 downwards.
ATATACCCAATTGCCTTGATTGGTTGAAATACAGGAATTGTAAATGCATTCTTGTTAATCTTAATTCCATAGACATATAGGCATTGAGTTAAGTTGAATAGGCGAGTAAGAACTCGACAGATTCTTATGAGTAATATCAACCCTATCAATCAATAACCCCGATAAATTGATTAATCATTTTAAGCCAATACCACAACACGATTGTTAACTAGCCCGTGACCCTGGAATATCCTCTCCTACTGTTTGTTACTCGAAATCATCATTTGTTCGGTTAATTGCTCTAGTTACATTATTGCTTGATAGTTTAGGTAGAAAAATAGTTACATCTCTATTTTGTGAAGAACCTCTTGGATAGATAAATTAATTAAGTTTGAATCAGTCAACGGTTAATCACAAGTCTTCGTGGGAACGATACTCTATTCACTACTCTATTACTTGACGATCACGTGCACTTGCGTGAGTGTTTTTGGTCGCAACAAGTTTTTGGCGTCGTTGCCGGAGACTTAGAAATTAGCTGCTTGACTGAGTTGAGATTTTATTATTTATTTATTCGAGTTTTAACTTTCAGTTCACTTTGTTTGTGCTAATACATGATTTTCTATTGAATGCGAAGAAGTAGAAGCACAAATAATCTCTTTCCTCTCGATCCCGAAATTGAACGAACACTTCACAGATTGAGGAGGGAGGTGGATGCTAGAACCAGAATTGAAAGAGAGTTAGACATCGTAGTTCAACCACAACCAATTGAGATGGCAAGTAATGAGGAATGCGCGGTGATTGAAGCCACAAGGCCCAGTCTGGCTAATATGACTCAGGCTATCGCGAAGCTTGATATCACTGGGCACTTTGAGCTGAAACAATTCATGGTGCAGTTGATCCAGTCCACAAGGCTATTTGTGTGTTTACCTCATGAAGATCCGCAGAGGCACATTCAGAATTTCTTGGAAATTACGGGTACTTACAATTATCCGAACGTTTCCAAGGACTATGTCTGGCTGACACTTTTCCCCTTTTCACTGATTGGGGAAGCTAAGGAGTGGTTGAATAAGAAGCCATCTAATTCAATCTGCTCTTGGGATGATCTGGCAAGGAAATTCTTAATCAAGTTTTTCCCCACCAAGAAAATGAAGGTGTTGAGGAGTAAAATTCTTGGGTTCGAACAACGAGCTGGCGAGACACTTCGTCAAGCATGGGAAATGTACAAGAAGATGCTCAGAGACTGTCCTCACCATTGCCAGACAGACGAGGTATTGGGTCACACTTTTGTAGATGGGCTAGATGATGCTTCAAAGATGAATCTTAATTTAGCTTGTGGGGGTAGTTGCATGGCCAAACCGTACAGTGAAATTCAAATCTTTTTGAATAATTTCACTGCTAATGATAATAAATGGCAAGGTGAGGGTGACTCATGAAAGGCAGTTAAGCAAAAATCAGCTGGGTTACTTGAGCTTGACAAGGTATTAGTAATGAGAGCCGATATTGCAAAGGTGGCCAATCAGATGACTAGGATGACAATGCAGTAGCCACAACCAATGCAATAGGTACAACAGATGACTATTTGCTGCGAACTGTGTGGCCACAGTCATATGAGTGATATGTTCCCCACGAATGTAGAATCCATCTATTATGCGGGGCAACAAAACAGAGGTCCACTGAATCAGCATGTACATTACGGAAATTCTTACAATACAAATTGGAGGAATCATCCCAACTTCTCATGGGGTGGAAATCAGCAGAATCAGAATCAGTATAGACCCCAAGGGGGTTTCAATCAGCCTAAGAGACCACCCCAATAAATGGAAGAGAGAACCAACGATTTGCTAAAGAAGTTGTTGATTGACAATCAACAGCTCAGGACCGACTTCAGAAATCTTGAGAGGCAGATAGCTACAAATCAAAACACTAGACCTGCAGGTGCTCTCCCCAGTGATACAGAAAAGTATCCGCAAGTGAAATGCAGTTACACTTAGAAATGGGAGGGAGCTTGAGGAAGTACCGAAGAAAAGGAAATACAAGCATGTACCTGAGGGGGAGTTGATCCCTAAAGTGACAAACGAGCCAAAAAAGACTGTTGAAATTCCAGAGCCAATGGAGGCCCCAAGGCCACCACCACCTTTCCCCCAGATATTGCAGAAAAAGAATAATGATCGCATGTTCAGCAAATTTCTCTCCATGTTGAGCCAGGTTCAATTGAATATCCTACTTGTTGATGTGCTTCGTGAAATTCCAAAGTATGCTAAGTACATAAAAGATATAGTGGCTCACAAGAGAAGATTAACTGAATTTGAGACAGCTGCACTTACTAAGGAGTGCACTTCTAGGGTCCAAAATAAGCTCCCTCAAAAGCTTAAGGATCCTAGGAGCTTTATGATTCCTGTGCGCATTGGTAAATTTGATGTGGGTTGTGCTCTTTATGATTTGGGGGAAAGCATAAATCTGGTGCCCCTATCTTTGTTCAAGCAATTGGGTCTGGGAGCTCCAAGGCCAACGACTGTGATATTGCAGCTGGCTGATAGGTCGATAGCGTACCCCGAGGGGGTGATTGAAGATGTGTTGCTGCAGATTGTGAAATTCATCTTCCCTAATGATTTTAGTATCCTCAATTATGAGGCTGATGAACTGGTCCCAATCATCTTGGGGCGACCTCTCTTGGCTACTGGTGATGAAATTATCAAAGTGAGAGAGGGAAAGATGATCTTGAGGGTAGATGATGAGGAAATAGTTTTCAATGTCTACAAAGCAATCCAACTTCCCTGCCACTATGAGGATCTCTCAGTGATATCTGTCATTGAGGTTGATGAGCAAATTCATGATGCGAGTGTTTATCTAGACGATTCTCTAGAGAAAGCACTTATGTTGTTTGATATCCCGGGGAGTGATGAGGAGGTCGAGGAGATGATGCACATCCTTGATACATCTTGTGCATACATGCGAGGGATACACCCCTTTGAACAGGCCAGAGGGACCTCCTCCAAAGCTGTCAATTGAGGAAGCCCCAAAATTGGAGCTTAAACCTCTCCCATCTCACCTGCAATATGCTTATTTGGGTGACTCTGACACCCTAACTGTTATTGCTTCTTCTGACTTATCTAAATTGCATAAAGAAAAGCTGTTGAGAGTGCTACGTGAGCACAAGCGTGCACTTGGGTGTACGATGTCTGACATTAAGGGCATTAGTCCAGCCTTTTGCATGCACAAAATCCTCATGGAGGATGGACATAATCCCAGTGTTGAGCAACAACACCGACTCAATCCAATCATGAAAGAGGTGGTAAGAAAAGAAGTGATTAAGTGGCTTGATGCAGGTATTGCATTTCCTATCTCAGACAGCAAATGGGTAAGCCCCGTTCAATGTTTCCCTAAGAAAGGGGGGATGACTGTAGTAGTTAATGAGAATAATGATCTAATCCCTACAAGAACTGTCACCAGGTGGAGAATTTGCATTGACTATAGAAAATTGAACAATTCCACCCGGAAGGACCACTTTCCCCTCCCCTTTATTGACCAAATGCTTGATAGATTAGCTGGCCAGGAGTATTACTGCTTCTTAGATGGTTACTCGGGGTATAATCAGATTTCTATAGCCCTAGAGGAGCAAGAGAAGACCACTTTTACGTGTCCTTATGGCACGTATGTGTTCAAGAGAATCCCTTTGGTCTTTGTAATGCACTTGCGACTTTTCAAAAGTGCATGATGGCCATTTTTACTGACATGGTTGAGAGGTTTGTGGAAGTATTCATGGATGATTTTTCTGTGTTTGGATGTTCTTTTGATAACTGGTTGATGAACCTTGATAAAGTACTTGCTAGGTGTGAAGAGACTAACTTGGTGCTAAACTGGGAAAAATGCCATGTCATGGTACGTGAAGGTATAGCTTTGGGGCACAAGGTGTCCAAAGATGGCTTGCAGGTGGACAAGGCAAAGGTGGAAGCGATTGAAAAATTGCCTCCACCGATATCTGTCAAAGGCATTCGCAGTTTCTTGGGCCATGCAGGGTTTTGTCGTCGTTTCATTAAAGATTTCTCGAAAATTTCCTCTCCCTTGTGCAGGTTGCTTGAGAAGGATGTCGCTTTCAAATATGATGATGCCTGTCTGAAGGCATTTGAGGAGCGGAAGGGAAGGTTGGTGACTGCACCAATCATAATTTCTCTAGATTGGGATCAACCATTTGAGTTGATGTGCGATGCGAGTGACTTGGCTATTGGAGCTGTTTTGGGGCAAAGGAGAAATAAAATCTTCCACTCCATCTACTATTGGAGCAAAACTCTGAATCCAGCTCAGATGAACTACACGGTCATTGAAAAGGAGTTGCTTGCAGTGGTGTGGGCATTTGACAAGTTCCGATCATATCTTGTGGGGACCAAAGTCATCGTCTATACAGATCATTCAGTTATCAAATACCTGTTTGAGAAGATGGACGCCAAACCGAGACTAATTCGGTGGGTCCTACTCTTGCAAGAGTTTGATTTAGAGTTCCGAGATTGCAAAGGAACAGAGAATCATGTGGCTGATCACTTGTCCAAATTAGAAAATCGGAACCATATGGCTGAAGGGGGTGCAATCAAAGAAACATTCACTGATGACCAGCTATTAAAAATCACCTCAAGCACATGCCCGTGGTATGCAGATTATGTGAACTTTATTGCAAGTGGGGTGACACCACCTGACCTGACACCTGATAATAGAAGAAGGTTCTTGCATGATGTGAGGCTCTACATGTGGGATGAGCCATTCTTGCACAAGCTCTGTGCAGATTAGTTAGTGCGGAGATGTGTTCCTGAGGAGGAGATGACTGCCATACTTCATGACTGTCATGCCTCACCATACGGAGGTCATCATGGTGGTGATAGGACCACCCAAAAAGTTCTACAATGAGGTTTCTACTGGCCAAAATTGTTTAAGGATGCACATGCTTTTGTTAAAATGTGCGACAGGTGCCAAAGAACCGGAACGATCACAAAGAAGCACGAGATGCCGCTGCAAAACATTCTGGTAGTGGAGCTTTTTGATGTTTGGGGAATTGACTTCATGGGACCGTTTCCATATTCTAACGGTCATAGGTACATATTGGTAGCAGTTGACTATGTATCTAAGTGGGTGGAGGCCATTGCTCTTCCCATTAATGATGAAAAGGTTGTGGTCAACTTTGTCAAGAAGCACATCTTCACATGCTTTGGAACTCCAAGGGTGTTGATCAGTGATGGAGGAACGCACTTCTGCAACAAATTGCTGAATAATGTCCTTGCAAAGTAGGGAGTCAAGCACAAGGTGTCCACCGCCTACCACCCCCAAACAAGTGGTCAAGTGGAAGTATCAAACAGAGAGGTAAAGCAGGTGCTTCTCCGTATAAATTGGTTTATGGGAAGGCATGTCACTTTCCCGTCGAACTTGAACACAATGGCTATTAGGCAATAAAAAAGCTGAATATGGATGGGGACTCAGCTGGAGAGAAGAGGTTGCTGCCACTCAACAAGCTGGAAGTGTTTCGATTGCACGCATATGAGAATGCCAAATTGTATAAAGAGAAGACTAAGAGGTGGCATGACAAGCACATTCAACGTCGAGAGTTCGAGCTAGGGCAAGAAGTTCTTTTGTTCAATTCGAGGTTGAAGATTTTCCCCGAAAAGCTTAAATCTCATTGGTCAGGCCCTTTTGTTGTGATAAGTGTGAAGCCTCATGGAGCTGTGGAATTGCCGGATATGAGTTCAACTGGTACTTATTTTTTGAATGGTCAAAGGATAAAACATTACTGGGATGGTGACTTTGCACGTCACAAGACCTCGGTAGACTTGACGGATGCTTGAGAACGTGTTGAGTCGTGCCGAGATGTTAAATTAGGCGCTGGATGGGAGGCAACCCATTGAAGTGTTGTAACCGTCGTGCCACGACGTTAAATAAGGCGCTGGTTGGGAGGCAACCCAATGATAGTAGTAGTGTATAATTTCTGTTTTAGCACACTAACCAATGCAGGTGACGAAGGGTGGGTGAAAAGACCATCGACCAAGGGAAATACAGGGGAAAAAAGTACCAAAAAAAAGAGTGCCCAGGAGCGCGACTTCGCGCTAACTTCGCGCAAAAGTTCGCACTAACTGTGAAAACATTCTGCCTGAGAAGCACAAAGGCGCGCTAGCTCGCGCATGTGTTCGCACATCTCACTGCCTGGCCAGCGCGAAGTTAGCGCTAATCTTCGCGCTAGCCCGTCAAAATTCCGGCATTTTTTTTTGTGTTTTTAGTTTTTTTTTTTTTT
>MU780029.1:59704-72291 GCA_026770625.1 Nicotiana glauca | reverse complement strand
ATGGTATATAAATGGTAATTTGGTATGCTTAAATATAATAAACACAAACCTTAAACATTGAGGGTAATAAGGTTTGATATATGGTATAGGTAGGTAAAAATCCCTAGTTTAAATACATACAAGAGGCCATCATGGATGAACTATATATGTGATAATCATATAGCGCGTTTGGCCAAGCTCTAAAAATTAGCTTATTTTGAGAAGTGTTTTTCTTAAAAGTACTTTTGGTGAGAAACAGTTTGTGTTTGGCTGATTAGTTTGAAAAACACTTCTGAGTAGGGGTGTTCATAGTTCGGTTTGGATCGGTTTTTGCCTTAAAAAAACCAAACCAAGTAAGTCGGTTTTTCAAATATTAGAACCAAACCAATTAAGTCGGTTTTTCTCGATACGGTTCATGTCGGTTTTTCAGTTTTTTCGGTTATTTGTCGGTTTTTTCTTAAATATAAGACATACACTACCAAAACACATCACATTTTTAATGTAGCACTATCAAATCAATTGCCCTTTGAGAAAGCTATTATTTGTCAAGATATATTGATGATAATTGAATCAAATAGTGATGGATAATTTAAGGACTCAATTAAAAATATATTCTTTTTAAAACAAAATGGATTCTTATACTGAACAAAAGAAAACTACCAATCAAACTAGAATGTAAAGGTAAAGAACTATACTAAACATACAAACTATTAACATTTACCATAAATTTTTTGAAACTTTGTATAAAAATATGCATATATATAGGTGTAATAATAAATTTGAAATAACTATTCCTATAGTCTGTTTGGTTCGATTTTTTTTCTATTAAAACCAAAACCAAACCAAATTTGGTCGATTTTTAAAATTCAAAACCAAAACCAAACCAAACCAAAAAGTATCGGTTTTTTTGATCGGTTTGGTTCGGTTTTTCGGGTTTTAATGAACACCCCTACTTCTGAGCAACAATTAGTGTTGGCCAAGCTTTAAAAAATTGCTTCTAAGTATATTTTTCTCAAAAGTGCTTCTCAAAAAAGTGATTTTGTTTTTCTGCTTCTGCTTCTCCTCAAAAACACTTTTTTTCCTTCCATAAACTTGGCCAAACACCTCAATTTTTGGCCAAAAGTGCTTTTGGCAAAAACAAAAAAAACACTTTTGGCCAAGAATAAGTTTGGCCAAACAGGCTAATATTTACATGAATGACTTATCTACAAGGATGAGTTACTTATCCATTAGAGTCCTAGTATAACTCTCTTATTCTTGCTACACTCCCAATCAAGGTGTCGCATATGGGTTACAAAAGCCCATCTTTCCAAGGAATGTATGAAAATCTCGTTGTCCCAACGCTTTAGTGAACATGTCTGCTAACTGAGCTGTTGTTGAAACATGACAAGTGATCAAGTCACCCGAGGCAGTACGTTAGCGCACAAAGTGACAATCCACTTCTATGTACTTCACACGCTCGTGAAAAACCACGTTGGATGCAATATGCAATGCAGCCTGGTTATCACAAAATAACTCTGGTACCTGTAAGAAATTTAAAAGCCCTCCCAACCAAATGATTTCATTCATTGTGTTCGTCATTGGCCTATATTCTGCTTCAGCAGATGACCGAGGAACCTTGTTATTCATGTTACATGTGTTGTCCCTAACATTACAAAATATCCTAAAATAGAACTACGAGTCATTGGACAGCTTGCCCAATCTGAGTTGCAATATGCCTTTAACTGCAAATTGTTATTACTTGGCAGCAATACTCCTAGTCCAGGATTGGTGTTTAAATATTTAAGCACCCGAACAGTATGTGCCCAATGAGTTTGTTTTGGATTTTGCATGAATTGGCTTAAAATATGGACAATGTAAGTAATGCCGGCCTTGTGATGGTTAGGTATAATAATCTCCCAACTAACCTCCTATATTGAGATTGATCGAGAAGGGGTTCACTTCCTTCTTCTGATAACTGGTATTGCTCCATGGGAGTAGGACTCTGATAACCCATCTTCTTTAAGTATGTCCAGTGCGTACTTTCTTTATTTAGAAAAATCCTTTTGGTGACCTTGAAACCTCAATTCCCAAGAAATATTTGAGCTTGACGAGATCTTTGATGTGGAAACACTGGTTCAAATAGCTTTTAAACTGCTCGCATTGATCCGTATTGTTACCAGCGACTATTATGTCGTATACATATACCAATACTGGTAGAAATGTCGAGCCTTGCTCATAAACAAATAATGAGTGTTCAATTTTACATATTTTTAAGTCATAATCTTCCAAGGCCGACGATAACTTTGCAAACCAATTTCTAGATGCTTGACGAAGACCATAAATCGATTTCCTCAGTTTGCATACTAGTTGTGGATCTTTGGGCTTAGGTCCTGGTGGTGGTGTCATGTACACCTATTCATCTAAGTCGCCATGTAAGAACGCATTGTGTACATCTAACTAATAAATCAGCCAACCTCTAGCGACCTCAACAACTAGCAGACAACGGACAGTATCCAATTTTGTAATGGGCTCGAAGGTTTCATTGTAATCTTCTCCTTCCACTTGGGTAAAACCTTTTGCAACGAGCCTTGCCTTGTAGAGCCCTAACGTTCCATCTGCTCTATATTTAATTCGAAAAACCCACTTGTATCCAGCCCTTTTTCCTTGTGGAAGTGGTTTATGTTCCCAGTTTTTATTATTTTCAAGTGCAACAATTTCATTAACCATTGCCTCTAGCCATAGAACATCTTGTACTGCTTGAGAAATTGTTTTTCTCATCATGTGAAGTAATGGCCACTTGATATGTACAATGCACAGATGAGAATTTATCATATGATAGATATTTGGAAAGTGGATATATATAACTTATATACTTGATGAAACAGTATGGTAAGCATCTTCCTTTGGGTCTTGCTTGGAGGTAGCATGGCATACATTGTCCTTCAAGTACGAGGGTTGTTGCTTGACGCGTATTTGTCTTCCTTGAGTTGTCTCAATAGTTGTATTGCTCAAATTCTCAAGCTGTACCTCAGTTTTTCCACATTAAATGACATTATTTGAAATGAGATAATTTTATTTATTCAGAGTCGCCACTTGGAATAGTTTATTTGGTGTCCCAAGTCATCGGTTTATTTTATAATCCCAAATCGAGGAAATTCGACTTTTATTTTAAAGTCTGCGAACAAGAAATTATAGATAAGGAATTCTGTTAACCCGGGAGAGGGTGCTAGGCATTCTCGGATTCCGTGGTTCTAGCACATTTGCTTAAACTATTAATAATTGTCCTATTATCCGATTTAACACGTTTTAGCCTATGGTGTATTTTTAACTTATTAACCACTTTTAGGAAGATTCAACGATATTTAAAACACGCCTTGAACCACGCCACATGAAATGTATCCGCGGTTCGCGACACGTTTTTTAACGGTGTTAAGAATTGAAATTGGGTCACATGAAATGCACACTTAAATTTAATAAATAAAAGAAAATCAATTTAAATAGCGTGCCTAGAGCAACTAACAAAACTTCAAATTAATAACAAGGTTTGCGAGGGCCATGGAAAAAATAATGGCACGCCCCGATTGTAAAAGAGTTATTATTAATTAGATGAGGGTCATGGGCTTAGGGGTTTTATTCAACATGGCACACCTCAATTTCACTCCTATTAAAAGGGTTTCTTAATTTAGCCTTTGAGGGTCATAATTTGTACATTTGGCTAATACGGCACACCTTAACCAAGTTAAAAGAGTCATGTTTAATTGAAGGACTAAAGGCAGTTTGAGTTTAGCACAATTAAATCCTATACGCATCATTATGGGTTGCCTATGTAAAGTACTGTTATGGCCTAAAGTTTGAAGGGAAGAAAGAATTCTAGGCTTGCAATAACAAAACATTTAAACGGGAGTTGGGCTCAAGATGAGGCCCAAACGAAACATGATCAGCCAAGGGTCTAACTGGGCAAACCTCAAGGCCCAAATACACTATGGGCTTTGGTTTGCTGACTTTAGACCAACTCCCCTTCAAACCCCACAGTCCAAAGGATACCCTTGTCATACAAATTCATTGAACATTTTAAACCACTCTAGAAATCAAATTAACTATCGACAAAAGAACAGCTTCAAGGCTGAATATTTCACCATAGCAAGAATTATAAGACACCTAGCTCCCTTGTTAACATATCAGAACAAATTGTATACATACATATTTGACAAGATACCATATCAAATGGCTTAAAACTTTTTATGATTCAAATGACCTTAAACAAGTAATGAATGGCCAAATTCATGCATTCAACTACCCATAACAGCATCTGATTTCTAACGTGACCTGTTTGGACAGTGTTATGCAGTCACACGAAATTCCTTCCAAAATATACACAACATGGGCTTGGAATTTATCCCTCAAAATGACAGGCAAACCCCAAAACCATTACAAATGTTCAGCTCCCCATTTCAATGAATAATAGGCTAACATGACTGTTATACTAACTTATTACCATCAGCATGAATTTTTGAATATATACTACTAACAACTTCATTAACCAAAAACCATCACAATAAATTTAAACATTATAAGAAGAGAAATAGACAAGAAGAAGTGGAATGAAAACTGAATAACAACAATCGTGGAAGACTGAAGAAAAACCAAACAGAATGATCCTTATTAGACTTCAGTAGAACCATATCTTCCGTACAAACACACATTCAAAGCTCCATTTGCCATTCATAAGTTCGAAGGAATACCTGCGATAGCAAGAAACAAACACAAACTTTCAGCAAGGAAACAACAATAACAGCAGCTTCTTTAAACAACAGTAAACAACAATTCTCAATCAGCTACCACCATTTTTGAACCCAGAAAAAGAGTAGTCCATTTGAGCTTTTAAAAATCCAAAGAAAATGAAGACACAATTGCAATGGAGCAGTGATTTGCCAAATTCCTTTTTTTTTCTTTTCTTTTTCTTTCTGATTTTTCAAGTTTTATCAGTAGTGAGCTATTCTTTCAGCCGTTTCTCAATTTCAGTATTCTAATTCTCTAAATTCTGCTTGACAAAGAAGGAAAATAGGCCTCTTATAGAGGACCTCTAGGGCAGCAGAATTGGCCCAGTTATTTTCTAATTACCCCTTAATTACCCCTTCCCCAATTTTTATTTTTTCTAGTTAAACCCCAATTTTTTAGCCTGTTTGTCAAATCAGTCCCTTTACCCACCTCCCAAGAAGTTTCCCAATCAGTTAATGAAGATTTCCCTTATTAAATTCTCTAAAATACCCTTTAGGCTTCTGCTATTTACCTTCAGAAGATCACATGAGTCAATTTTGACCAAGACTTAAATAGGCTTCTTGAAACGGGTTAGGGATGGCCTCAAAGCCCAATAAAACAAATTGACTCAAATCAAAAATCAACTCTAGTGTTTCAGAAAAAAGAAAAAGGAAACAAATCCAGAATTACATGATTTCAAAATCAAAACATGCCTGAACAAACAACTTATGAGACTAAACTAAATAAACTAGAATTAAACCAGATTAAAAAATTTAACCAAAACCTAATTAACCTAATTAAAAGATTAGAGCAAGAAGGACTCTCAGATGAACACACTTAACTAATGGACTAAACAAAAACCAGAACCTACTGATTTGAACAACACATAACAAAAAACGAATAAACGAGTGGCAAGAAATGAAAACAGAATCAGGAATCAAGTAAAACATGGTTTAAAGAGGGACTGATGAGATATGGAAAAAGGAAAAACAGACATGCAATCAAAATGGGAAGCAAGTGCTGTTTTACCAGAAACTACGAACGAGTCGATGAAAAACATCAGTTAATAGACTTGCCGGCGTCCTCCGATTTGAGATGAGATTGGTATTAATCACATGTTCTGTTGAGAACAAGCAAACAACACAAATCTCAACTTTAATCGTTCTTGGAAACATGATGACTTGAGAGATTTGGGGATTTTAGAGTTTGGGGTGTTGATCTTAGATCCAAAATCCGAGGTGATGGAGAGGGATTTGAGGGGAATTGCTTTGGGGTTTAGGAAGATGAGGAGCTGGGGGTTATGGGGTGTGATTTTAAAGGTGGTTTGAGGTGGCGCAGACACCGACACTACAAAAAAGTATAGAATTTGCAATAATATTTTTGCAACAACTGAAATATTATCGGCTAAAATAGATAAATGGCAACAACTTAATAAAATTGTTGCTATAGCATAGATTTTTGGGAAAAAAAATTATCTTGTTGGCAAACAGATTAATTTTGTTGCCACATTCTATGATTTAGATAATGAACTTTAAATTTTAAAGATGGAAACAATGTTCTAGCAACAACCATAGGATTGTTGCCGAATTTTAATAAATGGCAACAACTAATTTTAGTTGTTACCAAAAATAGAATTTTTAACGTAATAAAATTAAAGTATAAAGAGAATTGGCAACAAGAAAGTGTTTTGTTGGGAATAGACATGAAATTGCTGCGTCGGTTGTCGTGGTCTAAAAATTTTCAATGTTTCGCCAAAATTAATAGCGCCAACATGTTTCGCCTAAAATAAATTTTCCCGGACTTTTAGCCCAATCTCTAATAACCATTATTGCTAGGGTTTTTCTTATCAATTCTACTTGAAAGAGCCATTCTTCTGCTGCCTCCCTGTTGTGTCCTATTGCTGCTGATCGGAGAAGAACCGGTAAGAACTCCATCTTCAATTTTTTTACCGATTGCTTCTCCACTAAATTATTGAATTATCAATTTCTATGGTTGTAAGTACTTAATTGGTTATGGGTATCTTAATTTCTTCTATGCTAGATTAGGATTTGAACTATTTCTTCTCTAATTTCTTATGCTTCAAAAAGCAATTATGCATAAATTTTTCTTTTATTAATGTTTAGTTTCTTGTTCTTTTTTTTAATCATCGGAGCTCTTCTGGCGGTGCTGGGGGCTGTGGTACATAGGGGTTGTTCTAGTTGGGGTGGGGGGAGTGTGACTACGATATCCGACCAAGTTCCACCTTTAGCAATTATTGATCCCTCTAGAGTTGCGGTGAATTAGCCTATTCCCCTGTTGTTTCAATGGCTACTGCAATTGTTACTGCTACTGGTGGCAGTGGTGATTCTATGACAGGCAGTGATGGTTGTATAGTTTGCTGCTATTTTTCAGTGGCTTTAGATTGCCTCGATTTTATATTTGACTCATGCTGACCTTGATGCCCGTCCTTCCAAACATGTTCCAGAACTTGTTCATTCATCAAAGCCTCATACGAGTTAGAAACAGTAACATTTTTTGTTGTAGTGGACTGAGTTTTGTGAACTGAAACATTGTTCTTGCTAGGTGAGGGCTGTGTACGATTTATTATTGCCCAATCTATTATTTTTGACTGATCCGATATTTGAAGATCTGCTGGTGGACTTGATGGATTTTCAATTAAATCAGCATGTTCATCAGTAGGTTTCACAACCCTACAGCAGCTCGATCTGTCTTCAATGTAACTGCATCCCATTAATTTGAACATACAGTAGATCCCCGATCTCCTTTAACAAGATCTCCCTCGTCAATTTCCTGTCCTTCCCTGTTAGCATCAGTAGCTTTAGAAGATAATTTAGTAATTTGTTGATCCTTAGCTTTTGCTTGGTCATTAGAAGTTTGCATAGCTTTAGAAGATCAAGATATGGAATGATGCACCAGATTCACCAAAGTTGTAAAAGAGGTTAAAGTTGACATATGAACTGCATCTCAGAGTATATGAGTATCAGGGCCTAGAGATAGAGGTCACACAGAAATGTAGGGAAGAAACAAAATGGGTAGAAAAATATCATAAGATTGAATCCACAGAAGGTTCAATTAAGTAAACAAAAACGGAGAGAATGTATTGTTTAATTTTTGGAACTTCAGTTTCATAAGATCGAATCCACAATTCCGTTACTTTAGTAGTAGCAGATGCATTGTTTAATTTTTGGAACTTCAGTTTCTTTTCTTTTTTTACTTGCTATCTTTTTAGTTGTTACTTTTCAAGATGCTACTCATCTTCCTTTGCTTCAGTGGCTATTAGTTCAAATTATATATTTTTATTTTAACTATTTTCTAATATAGAGGCTTTATCTAACTTCTATTTTAGATATTTAAGTCAAAACTTGTAATACTAGAGCTGATGAAAGTGAGACTATCTGATACTTGGAGGAAAACCTGATTCTGGAGTTAATAGAATGCACCTACTTAGTGGTCCTTAGAACTAAGTAGTACTGAAAAGTATATGTTGCATATCTCATACTGGAATCTTGGTATTATCTGTCTATCAACATAATTCGTCACTCCTTTTAAGTTCCAGTTATATTGTTATATTGTTATATTGAATATTTAACTGCATTCAAAGTCGATCATTAGCCTGTGAATTTTCGGCTTTATGTAGTTGTGAACTTATGAGAAAAAGTTAATTATAATGTTTTACAATTTTATTTATATATTTTTACAGTTATTGTTTTATATTTTATTGTAGGTAAGTATATGATGGATAAGAATTGACTACTTATTAAGAATAGGATATTACCAGAATACTTAAATGGTGTGGAATATTTTTTGAACTTTGCATTTTCTAATCCTGAGGTTGGTGTAAGAATCCAATGTCCGTGCATTAAATGTAATAATGTGCGTAGAAAATCACGCGATGAGGTTAAGACAGATTTAATTAGGTGGGGAATAGATCCAACCTATGATAGGTGAATTTATCATGGTGAGTCGGATTCATCTTCAGATGATGAAACAAATTCGAATACAGATTCAAATTTAGGGAATGATGATGCTCACACTTTTGAAATGTTGCATGACATGTATGGTGGTATTCCCTCTAATAGTCATGAGTTTGATGAGACCACTGAGCCTTGGTACGAAGGGCCAAATACAGAAGCTAAAAGTTTCTATAGGTAGGCTCCACGATCATTTCAAAAAATTTGCTACGAAGGAGGAAAGCTTGCATAACATGCCAGCAGAGGTTAATGAAGCTGAATGGAATTTCTTAGTGGACTATTTTAGTTCTGATGCTTTTAAGGTAATTAGAAGTATATCAAAATTAAATAGATTTAATTTTATAATATTGCTTAGTTTTTTTTTATACTTTCTTACTTAAATTATAACATATTCATGCAGCAAATGAGTGCACGAAATAAAACTAATAAGGAAAAATAAGAAATGAATCATATATGTGGCAGAAAGTCCTTCCAGACAGTATCTTATGATGCGGTAAGATATGTCTTTATTTTGACTAATTTTGATCATTTTTCTTTAATAACATAATATAATTTTTTTTTTGCTAGAGAGATCCAAGAACTGGCAAAGAGCCAAATCTTCAAAAACTTTGGAAAATGACTCACACAAAGTCAGGACATTGGGTTAATGATGCATCTGCTGAATTTAATATATATACGGAGATCTTATCTTTATCTTAGAATATGAGCTGATTGAAACAAATATTGCAAGTTTAAGCTTGTACAATATTTTGTAGGATAAGTTGGCAGAAATTGAGGATGAACAAATTCAAGAAGTGGAAGAGGGTACTGATGTGGACCCAATTGTTAATGCTGCTTTTTTGAAACTTGTTGGAGAAAAGTCAGGATATTGCCGCGATCAAGGATCGGGAGTCAAGCCAGCTAGTAGAAGATCGATGCATGTAACTCAAGAGCAACTACAAGTACAACAGAAAGAGGTGGAAGAAGAACGTCATAAACGAGAGAGTGTAGAGTGCAAACTAATAGAAGTGAAAAATCAACTTATGGAGGAGCGGAAAAAACGAGAAGTCATGGGAGCTTGTCTAGTGAGTGATCAAAAAATATTAAAACAGGGCATGATGGCACTAGTATCCCATATTCAAAGTTCCGAGGTATTTAGTTTATTACTTGCTTTTGATCCTAAGAAAATTTTTATTAAAATGCTTAAGAATAAATGAGATAGCATCACTTTTCATGTTAGTCATTATCACAAACATATATTACTTTCTTCGACTATGACATGCCACAATTTTATATTTGAAATGCAATAGGACAGAACACTAAGCAATAAATGCTCTTGAAGTATATGAAAGTGAATTTTGTATTTTCAGCTCTAATAGAAACTGAAGGAGCATTAAGTTAGATGTACTATTTTATATACATAGTATAACTCTCTGCTTCTCCATGTCTTGACTCCTCTAACTGCTCAAAATTTTAGTTTGTGTTATGTATGACCTATAGTTGTTGGTAGAAATGATGTTGCTATCTGTTTCTCTTTTGGGTTTTTTTTCACAAGTTTCTGCATATTGAATCAAGTTTTTCACTAATCTTTGTTATATTTCTGTGCTTTGGCGAATCTTCGTAGTTTTACCATTGTTTGGATATATTCTTGCTGGATTTTGTACATCTATGTTATAATTGTAGTTGAAATATTGAAATTGCACGTATGATTAGGAAATTCATATTCTATAATTTTGGCTGGATAAGTATGATAAAGATACTTCAAAGTCTAATACATCATGTTCTATTTTATATCCTATGGTACTAGCTTCGAAAAATGGAGTTCTCATACACTAATCTGTTTGTCTTCTACATTATATATTAGATATTCTAAGTTATAAAATGCTCTATATGGATGTTTTCTATTTATTTGAATCTCTAGAAACTATTGTGTTCTACTGAAAGTGACACGACCCAATTTCCTAACCCGGTCATGATGGCGTCTTTCGTGAAGACAAGACCAGCCAACTAACCCAAACCGTCTCTTTAACAATTATTAAACATAAATGAATAGATAAATACAGCTTAATGACAATAATAACCAGTGTTTACAGCCCAACATAACCCAACCGGGGTGTCACAAGTCACGAGAATCTAAAAAAAACCTGAACACAACTACAGGGCCAATAATATACAAAATTAAATTCTGAAATTCTAAAGACAATGTCCGGTGCCGCGAAAGCTGGCGGTCACCTTGCTCAGCTACAATAGTAATACCTTCAATCAGATAATATCCCGCTACTGGGTGATCAATACCTGCAGCTGCACGCGAGGTGCAGGGAGTAAAGTGAGTACTCAAATCCAATGAGTAATAAAAGTAAATAACAACTGAGCGGTAAGAAATCACGTAAAATATATCATCATGTTGTATAGAAGCAGAGAAAAACCCTTCAATTGAGAAAATCAGTGAAAACTATGAAATCTTTAGAAATATCTTGGCTCAGTTTAAAACCTCTTTTTGAAAATGATCCTATCAACAATTGCGAAANAGTATCAGCCCCTCAGGCTCAGAACGGTATGAAGCAACCAAATAATGAAATAAGAGCACATAATTATTATGGCAGATAATGTAGATAAGGAACAAATGCATGAGTGCAATGCAATGCATATGACGGTACACTCTAGTACCCGTTGGGCGTGCAGCCCGCTCCATTTATTTATCATCGACTGCGCTCATTGGGGGTGTGTACAGACTCCGGAGGGGCTCCTACAGCCCAAGCGCAATATTAGCCATCTCATGGCATCAAATAGGCTCTCGGCCTCAATATCAATATATCATTGCTGCGGCGTGCAGCCCGATCCATATCAATATATCACTGCTGCGGCGTGCAGCCCGATCCATATCAATATATCATTGCTGCGGCGTGCAGCCCGATCCATATCAATATATCACTGCTGCGGCGTGCAGCCCGATCCATATCAATATATTACTACTGCGGCGTGCAGCCCGATCCATATCAATATATCATTGCTGCGGCGTGCAGCCCGATCCATATCAAGTATAAACATCCTCCCTATCGGGTCCTCGACCCATCTCAGTCAAGTAATGCACAGCCTCTCGGGCATAACAAGTTATAGGGATCTTCGCCCTCAGATACTGTTCATTCAATATTCATGTTCAAAAATACAGTTCTTATAACATTTTTAACAGTTGAAAACATGACCGAGAGTATGGTTTTATGCAAACAAGTGAGGAAAAATACATAAGGATCCCCTAAGGATTCTACAGGTCGGCACAAGGCCCCAAACTTAGCAGTAAGCTCAATTTTCAATGATAAAGTATGCGTATCAATCGTCAATATAGTAGAAAATCACACTCAGGATGGACCAAGTCACAATCCCCGATAGTAAACGACCCTGCACTCGTCATAGAATGCGTGTCACGCCTCAATATAGCGTTACGATGTGAAAGTCCGGGGTTTCAAACCCTCAGAATATTATTTACAAGCATTACTCACCTCAAGACGGCCAAAAGTTTAGCTCGTTATGCCCTTGCCTCTCGAATTGGCCTCCTCGTGCGACGAATCTGCCCAAAATCACAACGCATATGTCGTATTATGCTAAAGGGACAATACACAGTCGAAAGCAATCGAAAAATATCAAATTTCACGAATTTGACAAAGCCCGAGCCCCGAGCCCACGTCTTGAAACTCAGAAATTTTTATGCCAAAATGTTCTTCGTCCTCTCACGAGTCCGTACATATAAAGAACACAAACATCGGAGCTCGTTTGACCCTTCAAATCGACCCTAGAAGATCTTAAAATCACAAGCCCTAAAACCCCACTTTTCTACTGATTTTTCATGTTTTAATTCATATATAATCTTGTATTTAACTTGAAAATAAGTAGAAACAACTCACCTTTGATGCTTGATGAAAT
>MU780029.1:0-54055 GCA_026770625.1 Nicotiana glauca | reverse complement strand
AAAAATGGTAGAACCCTCGTTTTGAAATGTTATATTCTGCCCAGATATTTCCTTCAGTGCGATCGCAGGAGTGGCTACGCGATCGCGTAGAAGAAATTTCGAGCCCTGGGAGACTGCTCTATGCGATTGCAGAAGGGACGTCGCGATCGCGGAGAAGGAAAAGTTAAAGCAATGCGATTGCAGGAGGAATTACGCGATCGCATAGAAGGAAAACATGCCCCTCAGAATTTACACTACGTGATCGCATGGTTGGGCATGCGATTGTAGAGGGTTAAAATTTGCAGCAGAAACAGCAGAAAACCTGCAACTCTTTTTCAACACAAAGTGTCCCGTTGGGCATCCGAAACACATCCAAGGCCCCCAGGACCCCAACCAAACCTACAGACATATCTTATAATATCATTCAAACTTGTTCAAATCCTTAAATCACCTAAAACAATGCCGGAAACACGAATTACTCAATGATTAGAACTTAAGAACTTCAAAATTTAACCAAACTCGCTTTCGCTTCAAAACCTAACCAAAACACGTCCGATTGACCTGAAAATTTGCACGCACGTCCAAAATTACATGACGGAGCTACAGCAACTTCCAGAATCCCAAACCGAACCTCGGATCAAAAATTCACTATCGGACCGGAATTTCAGAAATTTCAAACTTCGGTATTTCAAGCCTAAATGAGCTATGGACCTCCAAAATGCATTACGAACACGCTCCCAACCCCGAAATCACCTAACGGAGCTAACAGAACCATCAGATTTCCATTCCGAGGTCGTCTTCACACTGTTCTAAAAACGGACCATTTTTCAACTCTTAAGCTCTCATTTAGGGACTAAGTGTCCCAAAACACTCCGAATCCTAGAACCGAACATCCCGGCAAACCAAAATAGCAGAATGAACTTAAGGAAAGCAGTTAATGGGGGATCGGGGCGTAAATTCCAAAAACGACCAACCGGGTCGTTACATCCTCCTACACTTAAACATTCGTTCGTCCTCGAACAAGCATAGAAAACATACCTGAGGTAGCAAAGAGATGAGGGTACTGGCTGCGCATATCCTGCTCGGTCTCCCAAGTCGCCTCCTTGGCCGGCTGACCCCGCCAATGGACCTTCACCGAGGCGATGTTCTTTGACCTCAACTTTCTGATTTGTCTGTCCAAAATGGCCACTGGCTCCTCAATATAAGATAGATCCTTCTCCACCTGGATTGAACTGAAATCCAACACCTGCGACGGGTCACCATGATATCTCCGGAGCATAGAAACATGAAATACCGGATGGACTCCGGCTAGGCTGGGAGGTAAGGCAAGCTCATATGCAACCTCCCCAACTCGCCTCAAAATCTCAAAAGGCCCAATAAATCTCGGACTCAGCTTCCCTATCTTGCCAAATCTCATGAAGCCCTTCATGGGCGAGACCCGAAGTAGAACCCGCTCGCCGACCATAAATGCCACATCGCGAACCTTCTTGTCCGCATAACTCTTCTGTCTGGACTGGGCTGCACGGAGTCTATCCTGAATCACCTTGACCTTGTCCATCGCGTCCTGAACCATCTCTGTACCTAATAATCTAGCCTCGCCCGGCTCAAACCAACCCACCTGGAATCTGCATCTCCTACCATATAGGGCCTCATACGGCGCCATCTGAATGCTGGACTGATAGCTGTTGTTATAAGCAAACTCCGCCAGTGGCAAAAAGTGATCCCATGACCCTCCAAACTCAATCACGCACGCACGGAGCATATCCTCCAAAATCTGAATAGTGCGCTCGGACTGTCCATCCGTTTGGGGGTGAAATGCCGTGCTCAGCTCCACTCGAGTGCCTAACTCCTGCTGCACGGCTCTCCAGAACCGTGAAGTAAACTGAGTGCCTCTGTCTGAAATGATAGAAACTGGAATACCATGCAACCGGACGATCTCCCTGATATAGATCTCCGCCAACCGCTCCGATGAATAAGTGGTGCACACAGGTATGAAATGAGCGGATTTGGTCAGTCGTTCCACAATAACCCAAATAGAATCAAACTTCTTCACAGTCCGTGGAAATCCAGATACGAAGTCCATGGTGATGCGCTCCCACTTCCACTCTGGGATCTCAATCTGCTGTAGCAACCCACCCGGACGCTGGTGCTCATACTTCACCTGCTGGCAGTTGAGGCACCTAGAAACATAGTCAACTATATCCTTCTTAATCCGCCTCCACCAATAGTGCTGCCTCAAGTCCTGATATATCTTCGTGACACCCGGATGGATGGAATACCGCGAGCTATGGGCCTCAGCTAGAATCAACTCTCGAAGATCATCCACATTGGGCACACAAATCCGCCCCTGTCACCGCTTAAGAAGAAACCACTCGCATGCCGTCGAATAGTTCTCTTTTGATCTCCAGTGGCTTGCTCGGGGTATTCTTGCATTTTCAGAAATCTTTTGATATCATGATACCAGGGCTGAATGATGGGTTCCGCCTCGACCATATTACAATAACCATGCCTTTCTTTGATTTAAATCTCTAGAGGATCAATATGGGCATTTCCTGGGTAAGGCAGCATTGAAGGCAGAGTGGTGAGTGCATCGGCTCGTTCATTGTGACACCGAGGAATGTACCTGAACTCTATTGACTTGAGGCGTTTGGTGAGATCTTCCACATGTTGCCGATAGGGAATGAGCTTAACATCTCGAGTCTCCCATTCTCCTTGGGCTTGCCGGATAATCAGATCAGAATCCCCCATGATCAATAAATCTTCAACATCTTGGTCGATTGCCATATTTATGCCCATGATGCAGCCTTCATACTTAGCGGTGTTTTTTGTGCAGAAGAATCGGAGCTTGGCTATAGCTGGGTAGTGTTCACCAATGGGAGAGATCAAGATTGCCCCTATTCCTACACCTCTAGCATTTACTGCTCCGCAAAGAACATTTTCCAAGCACGAGTGTCCTTAGAGATTTCTTCTACTAAATTTACCTCTTTATCTGGGAAGTATGTGCTCAATGGTTGGTATTTCTCGTCAACTGGGTTTTCAGCCAAATGATCTGCCAACGCTTGGGCTTTCATTGTCGTGCGAATGACACAGACTGTGTCAAATTCAATGAGCAAGATTTGCCATTTTGCTAGTCTCCTAGTGGGCATCGGTTTCTGGAATATGTGCTTTAAAGGATCCAACCTGGTTATGAGGTTGGTAGTGTGGGCTTGAAGATAATGTCTTAACTTTTGAGTGACCCACGTCAAAGCACAACACGTTCTCTCCAACAAAGTGTATTTAGCTTCGTAACTGGTGAACTTCTTGCTCAGATAGTAAATTGCTTGCTCTTTCTTGCCGGTTATATCGTGTTGCCCGAGGACACAACCAAAAGAATTTTCTAAAACCGTCAGATACAAGAAGAGAGGTCTCCCCGGCTCTCGTGGGACCAAAACTGGAGGATTTGACAGATATTCCTTGATCTTGTCGAAGGCCTCTTGACATTCCAATGTCCATTTGATTGCTGCATATTTCTTCAATAGTTTGAATATGGGCTCACATGTGGTAGTCAGTTGAGCAATGAACCGACTGATATAATTTAGCCTGCCCAATAAGCTCATCACGTCCTTCTTAGTTCTTGGAGGAGGTAAATCTCTAATAGCCCTTATATTTGTTGGATCTAACTCGATACCTCTCCTGCTGACTATGAAACCCAGGAGCTTGCCTGATGGGACTCTAAAGGCACATTTGGCTGGATTCAGCTTCAAATCATACTTGCGCAATCATTCAAAGAACTTTCTCAAATCTCGAACGTGGTCACTTTGGGTTTAGGACTTAATGATTACGTCATCCACATACACCTCTATCTCTTGATGCATCATGTCGTGGAAGATGGCAGTCATGGCTCTCATATAGGTTGCCCCGACATTTTTCAGCCCAAATGGCATGCCCCGATAGAAGTAAGTACCCCAGGGTGTAGTGAAGGCTATTTTATCGGCATCTTATTCATCCATCAACACCTGGTGATATCCTGCGTAACAATCCACGAAGGACTGTATCTCATGTTTGGCGCAGTTATCAACAAGGATGTGGATGTTGGGCAAAGGGAAATTATCCTTGGGACTTGACCTATTCAAATCTCGGTAGTCCACACACACCCGGGTTTTCCCATATTTCTTTGGCACTGGAACTACGTTGGTCAACCATGTGGTATATCGGACTACTCGGATTATGCCCGCCTTCAGCTGTTTTGGGATTTCTTCTTTGATCTTATCACTGATATCAGTCTTAAACTTTCTTTGCTTCTGCTGAACTGGAGGACAATCGGGGTAAATTGGCAATTTATGCACCACTAGATCAATGCTCAGTCCTGGCATGTCATCATATGACCAAGCAAACACATCTTTGAACTCAAACAGGAGTCGGATTATTGCATCTCGAGTTTTCTCATCTGTGTGCATGCTTATTTTGGTTTCCCTTATTGCTTCGGCTATTCCCAAATTAACCGGTTCAGTGTCATTCAGATGTGGCTTAGGTTTGTTCTCAAATTGTTCCAGTTCTTGATTTATTTCCCTAAAAGCCTCTTCTTTATCATATTTCGGTTCTTGATTCATTATTTCACAATTAGACAACATGTTTGGATCTGGGCATGAAGTCCGCAAGCATGTCATGTTATTTAAAGCCGCATTATTATAACTAAAAAGAAAAAATAAAAAGGAAAAATAACAAAAATCAGAAAGAATAAAGAGAAAAATGAACGATGAAATATTGATTTCATTTCTTGGAATTTGGAAAGATAACAGGGTTTACATTCAGGAATTTAAAAGACAAGAAACTAAAAGAAACATCCGAGTTACACCCTGAAATAACTCGGGATGCAGAAAAGGTGACAGGGCTAGTATACCGAGACTCCCACCTGATCGGGAATGGCGTAGCCTACCAGTTTTGGTTTTTAGCATCTGGTCCCATGTAGAGCACCTCAGCGGTGCTAGTACCCTCCCCTGGCTGAACCATGTTGGTTTCATAAAGTATTTGTCTCATAGCTCCACATATATCTTATATTTCCTCAGCCGTGAACACATCATCATCTTCTTCTTCACCATATTTAGGCTTGACAAAAGTATCATAGAGATGTGGCAGAACCCATCCATCCTTCTTTCTTTCCTCTGCCCACTTCTCATCATCTGGGGTAGGTTGGAAGCCTATCCCGAAGAACTTTTCTGCTGTGGGTAGAGTTACCGGCTCGGATATTCCTTGTAAAGATTTTCCCAATCCTTTTCCTAGTTTGAAACCATGTCTAATCATCTCTTTAGCCACCATAATTGAAGCATTAGACAGAAAAGGCTGGGGGCATGGATTTCCCTCCTCATACTGGTTTGCCACCACAATTTCATAGGCTTGATAAACAATATGCTCACTTCCTTCTCTCGCCTCCAAGCGTGGTGTAGATGGGTCCCGATAAATAGACTACTCGTCTTCTCCGTAGACCACGATTTCTTGATCTTCATACTCAAATTTCACCATTTGGTGGAGGGTGGAGGGTACGACTCCCACAGCATGTATCCAGGGCCTTCCTAGAAGAAAATTGTAGGATGTATCCATGTCCAACACCTGGAAGGTTACCTCGAAATCCACCGGGCCTATAGTTAATATCAAATCAATTTCACCGATGGTATCCCTCTTAATGCTATCAAAAGCTCTCACACACACACAATATTAGGACGAATTGTTCCAGTCCCAATTTCCATTCTTTGTAGTGTAGAGAGGGGGCAGATGTCAACGCCTGAGCCTCCATCCACCATGACTCGCTTGAAATAATAACCTTCACACTTGACAGCCAGATTCAAGGCTTTGTTGTGGGCCGCTCCCTCGGGAGGCAAGTCATTTTTACTAAAAGAGAGTTGATTGACAGTGAAGAATCTTTCTACCATTCTTTCAAGTTGTTCGAGTGAAGTTTCAACTGGCACATACACCTCATTCAAAGTTTTCATTAGGATCTTCTGATGTTTGGAGGATTTCGTCACTAATGATAGCAGGGACACTTGTTCAGGATATTTTCTCAATTGATCCACTGCTTCATAATCAGGCATCTTCATTTTCTGGAAGAAGGCATCTGCTTCCTCAGCGCTCACTGGTTTCTTGGACAGAAAGCGCTTTCGTGTGGCATTGTTTACCTCTTGTACATTTGAATATTTCTCCACAGAGGTCTTTCCTGGAAGTTCTCCCGAGATTTCTTTGCCCTCGTATGTAACCATTGTTTGCTGATAGTTCCATGGCACCGCAGAAGGATCTGTCATTGTCTTCTGTGGTACGTGTCCAATAACCACTAGCTCATTCAGCCGAGGTGGTTTAATTGTCCCCCATACCACATAAACTCCTTTCGGTACATACATTTGCATTCCTCTTTTTACTTCAAACTTCATTGGAGCACTCACAACTAATGGTTTTTCTTAGCGACCTTGCGGAACATAGAGAATTCCATTTTTGGGAGGTGCCGTCTCTGTTTTGTTTCAGGTTTCTTCTCAGGCTCAGTTTTGACAATTCTTCTTCTCCCCTTTTCCTGCTTTGCAGCTGCCTTGGGCTTCCTTTCTAAATCGGCAATAACAAATATAGTTTTCAAGGTTGGATCAAATTCCCTGCCTTCACAAACCATGCTGATTACCGGCCTGTTGTTGTGAGCGGGCAACGGATTATTGGTCATATTCGGGGCTTCTTCGTCCCTCAACACTATCTTCCCCTATTCTATCAAATCTTCCATGACTTTCTTCAACGTCCAACAGTTGTTAGTACTATGACCCTCAGCTCCTGAGTGATAAGCATATCAGATGCCCCATTGATAGGTGGTGAGTCCGGGTTTTGCATGTTTTGGGGGATAGGTTGCAGCAGATTCATCTGCACTAGCTTCGGGAACATACTGGAGTAGGGTTCACCAATCGGTGTAAAGTTTAGTCTTCAGAGAACACAGGTCTAGGAGCCCGGTATCTTCTTCCCCCTGATGCTGCCATAACTGTTTCTTCTTTCTTTTTACCTTTGGACATCCTTCTAGACCCACCTTGGATGGCTTGGGAGGTTGCTCTGATGGCCGATTGACTCAAAATCCTGCCGGTTTTCAAACTGTTCTCTACCATCTCGCCAATTTTGATTGCCTCTGCAAAAGGCTTGCCCATGGCCGACATCATATTCTGAAAATAATCTGCTTCCTGGGCCTGGAGGAAGACAATGACCATTTCTACCTCGTCCATGGGAGGTTTCACCCTTGATGCCTGTTCGCGCCATTTACTAGCGTATTCTCTGAAGCTTTCTGATGGCTTCTTCTTCAAATTTGCCTAAGAATTTCGGTCCTGTGCAATGTCAATGTTATATTGAAATTGCCTTACAAAGTCTCTGGCAAGATCATCCCAAATGTGCCAACGTGAGACATCTTGGTCCATGTACCATTCTGAGGCAATGCCTATTAAGCTCTCTCCGAAATAAGCCATCAATAACTCTTCTTTTCCGCCGGCCCCATGTAGTTGATTGTAATACTTTTTCAAGTGAGCAATGGGGTCGCCGTGCCCATCATACTTTTCAAAATTTGGTGTTCTAAACCATGAGGGCAAGTGTACATGCGGGAACATGCACAGATCTGTATAGGAGACACTTTTTATCCCGCTCAAGCCTTGCATATTCTTTAAGCTCTGCTCGAGGCTTCTCATTCTCTTCGCCATCTCATCTTGCTCTGGGGATTTGGGGGTTTTTTCTTGCCCTGGTGTAAGCTCATATGGTGGTGGCTGAGAGTAAGTATGTTAAGGATACTGAGGAGGGTCAGCCTGAAAGACCAGGTTTTGGAAGGTGAAAACCGAAGGATCGAAATCATGCTTTGGCAGTGATGGTTGTGTTGTAGCGGAGCATGGTGGAGCAGGGAAGATGTTAGGAGCAGTTCCTGATGGGAACACCTAGGGGCGAACCTCAGAAGGTGTTCCTAGGAAGTGAGCAGTTATAGTAGATTGTCCCAACAGAGTATTTGAGTGGCTAATGGGGACGTTGGAAGTACCCCCAGAGCTAGGAAATAGTTCAGGAAATCCATGGATGGCGCTTGGGGGTTCTTTTCCATTGTTCCAGGCGTCCCACATTTCCATGAGTCGGAGAAGCAATATTCGATTCTCTTCGGCTGTAATAGACTTAGATGCTGGTACCCCCAGAGCTAGGAAATAGTTCAGGAAATCCATGGATGGCGCTTGGGGGTTCTTTTCCATTGTTCCAGGCGTCCCACATTTCCATGAGTTGGAGAAGCAATATTCGATTCTCTTCGGCTGTAATAGACTTAGATGCTGGGACCCCCAAGATGGGGTTATCTTCAGATATAGGAATTGCGGGCAGAGCCATTTCTGTAGACATTTCCACCCTGCCTCTCGATCTGGTAAAGTATTGATGCGTTGCCAGTGTACCACAACCAACCACCTTTTCTAAAAGCTAAGATGGAGTTGACAGCAATAACGGTTAGTTTGAAACAAATAACATATAGGTAACCGCACATTGGGATGTGATGCACCTTTACAGTTAAATGAGTAGCTACATGTTTGCTACGGTTGCATGCGTCATCCTGGCTTTTCCTTTGCTTTTCTTGATTTTCTTTCTCTTTTAGCTTTTCTCTCATTTTCTTTTCCCTTTGTTTTTTTTCCATTTTCTGCTTTTCCTTTTCTTTATCCATGGTTTTTCTCCCAATACCTTATTTTCTTCTTTTGCGTTTCTTTTCCTTTCTTGTTTTTCCTTTTATTTTCTTCCCTCGTATTTCTCTTTTTCTTAGGATTACGGTCGAACCTTATGGATATTGCCTACGTATCATGACCCCGCATGAATCAGACCAAGCGTAGTTCTTGCAAAAATAAGGAAATAAGTTTTTGGGATTTTTTTTCAATTTTTCATTAATAACAACTGCGATTACAAAAGCTACTAGACTATTTGTTTTTCTTAAAAAGGAAATTACAAAACAAACTCAAAAGCAAAAATACAGACTCGATAACTAAGAATACATCAAAGCTTTATTCAGCATCGCCACGGGCCTACGTGCAAAACCCCTTTGCAATTGCTCTAAATCATTCATGAACTGGAGAACAAATATAATCGCTGAAGCAAAGAAAGTGGTACGACCCATCCGTTCACCCACCCGGACACTTCATAACAATATAGTTTGGAATGCTTCGGATTCTTTCCCTGATTTGGCCCTTTTCTTGGAGTAGTCGACTTATCTGTTGGGTACGAGCCTCTATCACCTGAGAGTCCTGGAAGTGGTGGTCTTGTAACAGTTTTATTTCCTTTTCTATCTCAGCGATTAACCCAAAGCATTGTTCCCTCTTGGCCTGAAATTCTTTGTCCCGCCATGCTACCTTTTCTTCAAGGGTATTCATCTTTCTCTTCGTATTGGCAATGGTTCCCTCGTAGTTTCTTTTCATTTGTTGTACGAATTGAGCTCTTTCCTCAGTCTTCTTTGCCCACTGTTCTCGAAGTCTTGCCATATTCCCTTCAGATTTCTCCAATTAATCCTGGCAATCCGAGATTTGCTTCTTCAGTCCTTTTATTAATCTCTCGTCGGACCAACTTCTTTCTTGATTTTTGGCATCTATTTTCATTTGTTGAATTTGAGCCTTGAGAGCTTCATTCTCCTGGGCCAGTTTCTTTTTATCATCTTCATCAGCCGCGACTTGTACACTTTTTTCGAATTGGAGATCTCGGACCTGTTGCTCCAACTTCCCTATTTTTGCTCGGTATTTTCTTTCCTTGGCTAGCCAGTCCCACTGCACCTGGGCCCCGTCGGTGAATTGCTGCACATGTGGCCTTTTGGCGGGTCTCTCAGGGATCTGAAACCTTTTTCCGAACCAAGTCAAGTATTTGGGATCCACCTCGCCTCTTGCCCGATCCTGTACTACAGTCTTAGGCTCAAGGTATCTGTACTCATTCCATATTTGTCTGATATTTCCTTCCGGGAATGCAGCTTTCGGGCCTAACTCAATAACTTGTCCACTTAAGTCTTCATCATTATGAACAGTTTGGAATCTTTCTAGAAACCTCAAGACTCGGTAGGGAGCGTAAGGTTGAATGCTTCAGACACCCATCAAAAGAATCTAAGGTACTTTCGCCAATGTGCACACAGCCTCAATAGTAGGAAGCCATCCAAAAGCCCATTCAACTTTATCTATAGTCAAAGATCTTAAGCATGACGACCAAGCTTCAATGCCCTCGGGGAACTCAATACCTGTTACCCGGGTCCCGAATTCCGTAATACAACTCAGCCCGGTTAGACCATAATTCATGTACCTCATGCGATGACAAAGATGCTGCTGTATCCACAGCTGTAGTAGCAAATTGCAACCCTGAAAGAATTTCGCACCCTCTCGACACTTGGTTAGAGCTTGGTACATTTCTGCCACAATCAAGGGAACCACTGTGCTAGTAGGATTCTTTATGGCAACATCCAACATTCCTACAAGGCCGAGGTCTATGTGACCGTCTTTTTTTAGATAGACCACAACTCCCAGAAAAGCTACCATGAAGGCTAATCCCCATCGAGCTTCCCATTTATCTTTGTTCCCGGCATGGGTCAAACCGGTATTGGGCTCCTCAAAACCTTTTGGGTTTCCGTACTGGTGATATACAAAATTCAGTGTGCAACACCCCTCTGCTAGATGTGGATCTTGAATATCCCAACTGATGCTCAACAAATCCAAGAATCTATGAAGGGTTACTGGCCTCAGGGCCAATGGGTATCTGCTCCTGAGGTTCCCGTTGAGACCTACATACCCCGCAATCTCTTCTAGTGTAGGTGTAAGTTCAATGTCCGAGAACCGGAATACATTATGGGTTGGGTCCCATAATGGTATTAGTGCCTCAATAATATCCTTCCTTGGTTTGATGTTCAACAAATCGACGAGACCACCCAGAATCTTGACCACGATTTCTCCGCTACCTTTTCCCAAATCATGCCACCACATATGGAGTTTCAGAGGGATCTCGTTCAAGACTGAGAAGGTTTCGATGTTACTTGGATTCATCCTGCACATTTATTTGAAGGGGGATTTAATTATTCATTTTATCCTAACAAAGAAAAATGGCTATTTTTTGCAAAAATTCTTTATTTAGAAAGCAAGGACTTGGTTTTGCAAATACGGCCTTTCAGCACTCCTGGGAGGAAAATTTTAAGGTTGTGCGTGCAAACCATTTAAAAATGACTCAGGGTGGCTGTTCTTGTAAAAACGGTCTTCCGGCGTCCTTTTGGGGACATTCGGCTTATTTTAAACAAGAAAGGCATCACCCGATTTATTTATGATGAAAATTAAAGAATTTTGATATTTTTTTTGGCTATTTTTGCAAAAGGGAGGTTGGACCCGATGAGGGTTGCCTACGTATCTCACATTCGGTGAGAATCAAACCAGCGTAGTTCGAGAAGATTTGCCAAAATCAAAACTATTTTGAAAAACAATTTTTCTTTATATTTTTCAAATATTTTTTTCATTTTTTTTCATTTTTCAAAAAATCGGCAGCATTTTGGTACTATTTGGGCATTGGGTTTTTCAAAACAAATGGTCACCCTCACTTAGTCCTAGCACTGCTTATTTTTCTCAATTTCCTCTCATTATATACGAGCCGGTCAACATGCAAAGCCGAGCAAATAAATGCACAAGTAGCATGTAAGATGCATCAGGATGGTCATTTCATTTTAGGTCACCTGTCCTAGACGGACCCAACCCCTGTGTTGAGTCCCCTAAGTCAAATGCACATGATGCAAACAAACGTTCCTACTAGGGATCCAGTATGAGGTTTTGTTCTTCTATGTTTACACCCTAGGTTTATTGGTCTAGACCTGGCTTACCCAAGCGGACAACTCGAGCCGAGGGGGAGGTAGCGTACCGGGAATACAGAAGCTCCGCAGGCTTAGCAACTTATCCAAACCTCATTCTAAATGGGAAAAAACTCTAAACAGAAGAGAAGCTACACGAAGTGCACCCTTCTCCATGATGTAGAAGACTCAGATAGAGGAAGGGATTCGTAACAGTTTATATATACAATTTCAACAAATATTTAAGCGGTAAAACATTTAGCACATATAGCATGGAACATGTTGAAAAATCAGATAAAGCCAAATATAATAATTATACTAAGCTCGAATTCTTTGAACCCTGAGCCGGAATTCTGGGTTCGTGTCCCCAGCAGAGTCGCTAGAGCTGTCACACCTCCTTTATTACACACCTACCCCGAGGGATAGTGTATAAGGGAGTCTTTCCAATTAAAGTGATATTATTCGAAATGGAATTTCTTATTTATTCAGAGTCGCCACTTGGGATAGGTTTGGCTTTTTGTGTCCCAAGTCACCGGTTTATATTGAATGCCAAATCGAGCAAATTTCAACTTCCCGAGTGGAATCTGCGAACCAGAAATTCTGAATAAGGAATTCTGTTGACCCGAGGGAAGGTGTTAGGCACCCCAATCCCGATCGTGATGGCGCCCAATACAATTGCTAGGCAAGCCCGACCAATTAACACTCACAACCCAATCACACATCCCATTACAAATTTATAGCATTAAACTAATAGTTCAACAAGTCTATTACCCAATAATTTAGATAGAGATAGTATGAATCACTGACAAAACCAACATCTCCCAGGAACCTGGGGTCATGAGTCTAGAGCCTCTAAGATAACAAAGTAGCGAACTCTCATGTAATACAGAGTTCTAAGATGCGGAAAGATAACAGGGATAGGGGAGGAGTCTGGTCCTGCGAACATCAGACAGCTACCTCGACAACTCCTGAGAAGCTTGAAGACAGCAAATAGCTCAACTACCTGAATCTGCACACATGGTGCGTGGAGTAAAGTGAGTACTTCCAACTCAGTGGTAATAGACATATATAATGGCTGACAGTAAGAAATCCCGAAATATAACAATGCAAAGCTATAACCAATAATTCTACACATTTAACGATGGAACAACATCAGGTAATGACAGGTAAAATCGATAGACATCGATGCATGTATGCAATGCAATGCACATGACCGCTGCGGCGCACAGCCCGATCCGTTTGGGTACCCGCGCTCACTGTGGGGGTTCAGACTCCGGAGGGGCTCCTACAGCCCAAGCGCAATATCATCGTAGCATTCGCTGTAGCGTACAGCCCGATCCACACTCAGTCCAGATATATGCATGTAAGCCACACAGGCACAGTCAAGTTTATCATTTTCAGTTCCAATTATTAGGAATTATAGATTAAGTGTTTAAAACTTGGAAAATTTATTAATAATTTCGAGACAGTGTTTAACTCAGGACTGACATCATGAAAACATGCTAAGTATCATGAAAACAATGATAATAATTCCTAAGGGATCCAAATAATCGGCACACAACCCAAATATGCTCATAGCAATCCAAGTAGGATGCTTACCAATCAATTTCTAATCAATAACACAGTTCGAACATAACTCGGACGGACTAAGCCATAGTCCCCGATCATAAACAACCCCGCACTCACCGTAGAGTACGTGTCTCGCCTCAATATAGCATCACAGTGTGATATACCGGGGTTTCAAACCCTCAGGTCATCATCTACATCTATTACTCACCTCAAACCGGCCACAAGACTAGTCTGCTATGCCTTTTCTTCTTGAATCCACCTCCTCGCGCGTCGAATCTGGTCAAAACCACAACGAATATATTACAATAGGCTAAAGAAACATAACCCAATCAAAAGAACTCGAAAAATAACAAAAATGTCGAAGTTGGCAAAACCCGAGCCCCGGGTCCACTCCTAAAAAAATTACAAAATTTACATCACCGGATTTCTCGTCTCACCACGAGTCTATACATATCAAATTTACCAAAATTGGGGTTCAATTGCCCTGTCAAAACCCAAATTTAAACTCTCTTAAGTTTCAAGCCCTAACCTCTATTTTTACCCTCTAATTCCTCGAATTTCTGTGGTTAATCCATGTTTTTACACCATGATAACATAATCCGAGTCTAATAATTCATACCCGATGAAACCCCTTCGAATTCTCTTCAAAATCGCCCAAGAAACCGCCTAAGTCGAAGTCCAAAATATTTTTCCTTCTCTTTCAAATTCGTGAACACTGTTCACTTTAATTCCAGGTCGATTTCCTCTCCTGCGGTTAAATTACCGCACCTGCAGTCACCGCATCCGCGACCAAATGATCGCTTCTGCGATCTCACTTAAATCCCCAGGGACCACTTCTGTGATCTTAAACCGCACCTGCGGTTGCCGCTTGTGCGGACCTTTGTCTGCTTTTGCGGAAAAGTTCCAAGACTCCTAGAACCGCTTTTGCGACACCTTTGCCGCATCTGCGGAACCGCTTATGCGGTCCCTTTTTCCGCAGATGCGAAAATGACAGAACCAGCGACTTCAAACATGCAACAAACTCCGAATTCTCCGTTTAACCACCCGAAATCACCCCGAGGCCCCTAGGACCTCAACCAAAAGCACAGACATGATCTATTACCTTATTCAAACTCGCTCAAACCATCAAAACACTATCGTTAACATCAAAATGCTCAATTATCCTCAAATCAAAGCCTAAGTTTCTTTAAAACATCTGAATTGCACATTCGATCAAAAACCCGACCTCACCACCTCCGAATGGACTGAAACGTTGCACACTTATCAAAAATCACCTAATGGAGCTACTGCAACTCTCGGAATTCCATTCTGACCCTCGGATCAAAATCTCACCTATCAACTGGATATCGCCAAAATGCTAACTTCGTCAATTCAAGACTAATTCTACACCGAGCCTCCAAACTCAATTCTGATCGCACACCTATGTCAAAAATCATCCCCCGAAGCTAACCAAATCATCGGAGTTCACATCCGAGCCTTCTAACTATATAGTCAACTTTCGGTTGACTTTTCCAAAACAAGCTTCCTTCTCAGAGGCTAAGTGCCTCATTTCCAACTAAAACCAATTCAATTCTGTCCGATCAACTCAAATACATATATTGAAACATAGATCAACTTAATATGGGGTGGTAACTCACGGGGCTACGGGCCGGGTCGTCACACCCAGATCCCGTGGTTCTAGCACGGTCGCTTAAATTATTATAAATGGCTAAAAATCTGATTTTAATACATGTCATCCTATAGTGCAATTTTAGAATTATTTACCGCTTTTAGTTAAAAAATTTATGAAAATGAACGTTGTTTAAATTCATGTTTTTGGATCACGTCATATGAAATGCACCCGAATCCTTGACATATTTTTATCCAATGTTTTGGGATTGGATTTGGGTTGCATGAAATACACACCCATATTTAGGAAGGTAAAATTATTAAAAAGCGCGCCTAAAGCGACTAACGTGTTATTAACTTTGCGGGAGGTCGTAAAATTCGCTAAACGGCACGTCCTGAATTCTAATTATTTTAGTATAAGCATATAAAGAAGGCCACACAATTTTATGGGTTTCATTTGGCGTGACGCACCTCATTTTACCAGTTAAAGACCAACCTAAAGCAAACTACGATTTTCTATTTAATTTATCTTTTCTCTAAAAGGGCCTAATTAATTAACAATATTATTAGCAAACTATTGATTAAGGAATTCGGGCTTCCCAAGCTCAAGTCCACACTTCAACAAGAGGAAACCCTCTTAATTCAAGTGTACCACCTAGCTCGAGAAACCCAAACTCGGAATTATTTCAAATTGTGAATTACGCTCTTAACACTCTAAAAGCCTCGACACTCTTAACCCTCTCAAATTGTGAAATTATTTCAAATTGTGAATTGTGAATTGGGCTCGGCGAGCCTGTATCCAAGACTGATTACATATTTGGACTTGATATTGAAAGAACCAAGCCCAAGATATATTTTTGTACACATTTCAGCTATAAAGCTGGTTATGAATATCTGGGCCTTCGTTCAAGCCCAATGTGACAAAGACAGAATCCAATCACGATTTATTCAATGCCTATAGTTCAAACTAGTCAGGCTAACAAATTTGGTTCAATGAGCGGTTTAAATACAGTTTCATCGACGAAACTTGTTCAAGATAAAACATCACAAGAAAAAGCAATCAACAATGACACTTGATGAGCTAATGGACTACTTAACTAGAATTCCTATGTTGTGCTTGTTTTTAATTTTCTGACCTCTAATTACCACACGATGCAATGGACATGAAAAGGAAGTGGGATCAGTTTTGGGATAACAAACAAACTCAGCTATATTTCATCATACTTGATGTTCATACTTCAACTGCTATCCGGTTAAACACATGGATATTTAAGCAGATTAATCTTGATTAAATTAAATCTGATATGACTACACACTATATTTCATCACACTGAAATTCAGAACAGTCCACGGTGATTTAAAAAAACAAATAGTTCCAACAGTCCAGTCCTTAGTCAGATACAATGATCTACTAAAGCATAATATGCAAATTAATAGGAAGAAATTATGTTGCACTTCAATTCATATCCTCAAGCCTGAGAGTTACATGATATGTACCTGGGAATTTGAACACAAAAGAAGGAAATGAAGTCAGCAGCAGCAACAACTCAAAACTAATCTCAAATCCCAGGATTGGTATCGAATGTGACCCAGCAGCTCACACAATCATCAAATAAACCAAAATTTGACTCGAATAACCCAAATTCAACTCGAAATTAGCCCAGAAACTTCGAAAATCTCAGTCACTGAAACAGGAGGTACTGAAACCATTTTTGACTTGAAATAAGCCATGAATTCAACTTTAAAGCTAGAATTTGAAATTGTTATGAAGAACACTTCAACAGAACAGTAATTTTTAAGTTTTTGTGCTGTTTTGTTTTGGTTTTTCTAGAGATTTAAGATCTAAAAGGAGCTTTCTAATTCTAGATTTCAGATTTTGGTTTTTGGAATTTGAAATTCAAATTTCAAATCGTTCAAACTTGTAAAACACTTTTGGGGGGGAATTTTCAGATCTAAACTTGCTGGAGGATTTTTTAGGTGTTCAAAACTTAGAAAAGAAGGCAAGGGGGCTGCCTTTTATAGGCAAATTTCAAGGGGAAGCTTCTAGATTTCACTCACACCTTTTCCCCCTCTTTTATTTTCAGAATTTATTCATTAGTCCTAAAGTTTTGACTTGTTGCCCAAGTTACTGCACTAAAGCTACTGAAATTCTAATTAAACCCTCCTTTAGAAAGTTATAGGAGACTCTAGTATTGTTTTCTATTTTAGGAATACCTACATTACCCTTGTTCCTAATTTGAAATTACTAACCTAATCTCAATTAACCCCAGCGCCTTTTACCCTAACTAAGTACTACCAACTATAACCAAACAGTCCACTTAACTAGGGTTAAACAAACAAGGCTAAAATCAAATGTTCACAATCAAACAATCCCCTAAAATCAAACTAACTGGACAAATTAAACTAGTTATGAAATTAAACCTATCAATGGACTACAATTAACAACTAAATCAAAATGCAGTGATTAACTAACTAAAACACAGAATCATCAGCCAAACAGAACGAATAAAAATCATGCATAACACTAAACAAAGTCAATAACTACGAATTAAAATCCTGGATAAAATAGGAATTGAAACACGAATAAGACTAACCTAAACAAAAATTAAACAGGAAAAATCAGAACATGAATTAAACAAAATTAAACATAAATTAATCAAAATAATGCGAAAAGGAAGCCTTAATCATCAAACAAAAAATTAAAATAAAAAATAAGAACTAGAAACTCACTAGTTTTTTTATCTTCATTTGATTGATTTTTTAATTAATGTTATATGTTTATAAAACATATAACATTAATTGAAAAATCATTTGAGTTCTTGAAATTCCAAAACAATTTTGAAATGTGAAAACCTTAGATCTAAGATTAATAGGGTTTCGTTTGGATTTGGAGGGTTCTAATTTAGGTGTTAGGTAGAGGAAGGTGAGGGGAGTATAAGGTGTAAAATTGGGGTCATTTGGTGGCGGCGCCGCCGTGCACGGTGGTGGCGCTGCCGTGCACGGTGGCGGCGACGCTTGGGGTTTGCTATATTTGAGGATTTCGGCTAGGATTCGAAGGATTTCAAGCATGGATATGGAAAGAGGAGGGAGGGAGGAATCTGTGGTGAAAAGTCGGGCGAGTTTGGAGGTCGGCCGCCGCCGTGAGGAGATTTCTGGTGGCGGCGTAAGGCGGAGCCGGCGACGGAGACGGAGACGGAGACGGGGAGAACAGGAGGTACGAGGAAGATGAGGTCTGGTCTCTAGGGTTCTTTAGAATTTTAGGACATTTTTATTTAAATGCCTTTGAACTATAGGGACCGTTGGATGAATAAACAGGAACGGGCGAGATTGATTTTAACCTAAAGATCTCAAAACGACGTAATATTTGCATGATACTACGTCGTTTGAATGGTCTAGAGGACTGGGAGATTGGACCGGATAAAAGAGGTAGGTTTGGGCCGGACTTAGGGGTATTTTAACTTGGGCTAGCCAATTTAAATGAAAAAAGCCCTAAGCTGGCTCGCCCTTTGCTTTTTTATCTCAATTTCTTTATTTGTTTTCTTCTTTTTCTTTTTTATTTATTAAAATTTTGGATTTTATTAAATGAAAAATTAAAAGTAGCCAAAACCTGAATTAATTCTANGGGGGGGGGGGGGGGGGGTTACGAGGAAGATGGTTTCTGACTCTAAATTTCTAGAGTGTTTATTACACTTTTATTTAAACCTCATGGTTGAATCTGGGCCGTTTGATTAGTATGGATGAATGGCCCAGATTTCTTGACGCCAAACGACGTCGTTTAGAATAAAGGGGGGGCAGGTCGGGTCTGGGGTTATTGGGCTATGGTGTTTTTTATTTAAATTGGGTTGGACCGAGTATTGACCTAACTATAATAGCCTATTTAATCTTTTTTTTTTTAAAAATTCTCCAATTCTTTTATTTGTTTTTTCCTTCTTTTTCTTCCTTTTCTTATTTAATTTCTGATTTTATTAAGTGCAAAAATTAAAAAAAAATATACAAGAACTGATTTAACTTCTAAAATTAAACAAATCCTAGATTAAAAAGGAAACTTAAGGAAAAATCAAAAATTGAAAGTAAACAATATAAAAGACTATTTTTAATTATTTTTCCCCTATTTTCTATGCTGTTTAATTAATCTAGAATTAGGTCCTAAATGCCAGTATGCTATTTTTTGTAATTTTTCATTTTTATGATACCTAAAAATGCACACAAAAATGCAAACAAAACACAAAATCATGCGATTAATTCCTAAAAATTCAAATATTAAAAGAAAAATTCTAATTTTAATGAATTCTATAGGAGTAATTCGAGCGCGGCAAAAATCACGTGCTCACAATGCCAGCAATGAGTTGATTCCTACTCGGACGGTTACGGGTTGGAAAGTGTGTATGGACTATAGAAAGCTTAACAAAGTTACAAGAAAAGATCATTTCCCACTACCATTCTTGGACGAAATGCTCGATCGTCTTGCGGGTCGGGCCTTTTATTATTTTCTAGATGGCTACTCGGGGTACAATCAAATTCTCATTACCCCGGAGGATCAGGAGAAGACAACCTTTACATGTCCTTATGGCACATTCGCTTTCTCGAGAATGCCATTTGGACTTTGTAATGCCTCGGCGACCTTCCAAAGGTGTATGATGGCAATTTTCACCGACATGGTGGAGGATATCTTGGAGGTCTTCATGGACGATTTCAGCGTGGTGGGGGATTCATTTGAGAAATGTCTAGTGAACTTGGATAGGGTGTTGGAAAGATGTGAAGAAACCAATCTTGTGCTCAACTGGGAGAAATGTAACTTTATGGTGCAAGAGGGTATTGTATTCACAAAATCTCAAAACATGGAATTGAAGTTGATAAGGCAAAAATTGAGGTTATCTCAAGGCTCCCTCCCCCTTCTTCTGTCAAAGGGGTGATGAGTTTTCTTGGTCATGCCAGGTTCTACTGGCGATTCATTAAAGACTTCTCAAAAATTGTGAACCCGCTTTGCAAATTGTTGGAGAAGGATGTCAAGTTTGTCTTTGATGAGAAGTGCATTGAGTCTTTTGAGCTATTGAAACACAATTTGACCACAACTCCTATCATCACCGCACCTAATTGGGAATTGCCCTTTGAACTTATGTGCAATGCAAGTGATGTGGCGGTAGGTGCGGTGCTAGGCCAAAGGATCAACAAAATGTTCCATCGTGTGTATTATGCTAGCAAAATGATGAATGAGGCCCAAAGAAACTACACGATGACGGAAAAAGAGCTATTGGCTATTGTGTTTGAGATGGAGAAATTTCGACCTTATCTTATGGGGTCAAAGGTGATTATACACACAGACCATGCAGCCCTCTGGTATTTGATGACAAAGAAGGATTCGAAAGCAAGGTTGATGAGATGGGTGCTACTCCTTCAGGAATTTGATTTAGAGACTTTGGATAGGAAGGGAAGCGAGAATCAAGTTGCGGACCATTTGTCCCAGCTATAGGAAGAGGAGAGACCATGCAATGGTGTTGAGATAAATGATACTTTCCCCGACGAGCAGCTTCTTTCCGTTTCTATGTGTGATATGCCTTGGTTCGCGGACATCGCCAACTTTATTGTAACCGGTAATGTCCCGTGTGAGCTCTCTTCCATCCTAAGGAAGAAACTTAAGCGGGATAGCTTGGATTTTTATTGGGATGATCCGTATTTGTTTAAAATTTGCACGGATGGGGTGATAACAAGATGTGTACCGGAAAGTGAACAAATGAATATATTGGAGGCTTGTCACTCTTCTCCCTATGGTGGCGATCATGGGGGGGTGAGGACGGCTTCAAAGGTTTTGAGTTGCGGATTCTATTGGCTGACGTTGTTTAAAGTTGCTAGCGACTTGGTGAAGAGATGTGATGCATGCCAAAGAGCTGGCGGGATTTCAAAGAGGGATGAAATGCCTCTCAATACAATTCTCGAGGTGGATATTTTTTTATATTTGGGGCATTGATTTCATGGGCCCGTTCGTGAGCTCTTGTGGGAACACGTATATTCTCGTAGCGGTGGACTATGTTTCAAAGTGGGTTGAAGCCGTTGCTCTACCCAACAATGAAGCTCGAAGTGTCGTGGCGTTCTTGAAAAAGAGTATCTTCACTAGGTTTGGTACCCCTCGTGCTATCACTAGTGATGGGGGGGTCCCATTTTTGCAACAAGGCTTCCAACTCATTGCTTACTAAGTATGGAGTTAACCACAAAGTGACCACCCCCTATCATCCACAAGCTAGCGGTCAAGTAGAAGTCTCAAATCAGGAAATAAAGAGTATTTTGTCCAAAACGGTAAATTCTAATAGGACCGATTGGTCAAAGAAATTGGATGATGCTCTTTGGGCTTATCGGACAACATATAAGACTCCAATTGGTATGTCTCCATATCAGTTGGTGTTTGGTAAGACTTGCCATCTTCCGGTGGAGTTAGAACACAAAGCTAAGTGGGAATTGAGAAAGTTGAACTTGGAATGAGATGTTGCAGCCAATCTCCATGTGGAGCAATTGAATGAGCTTGATGAGTTTAGATTTCATGCATACTCCATCTCATCCTTGTATAAGGACATGAAGTACATTCATGACAAATATGCTCGGGGAAAGGAATTCAAGGTGGGTGATATGGTTCTTCTTTTCAACTCCCGGTTGAGGTTGTTCCCGGGAAAGCTCAAGTCAAAGTGGAGTGGCCCTTTTGAAGTGGTATTTATGACTCCTTTTTGTGCTCTTGATCTCAAAAACAAGAATGGTGAAGTATTCTGGGTCAATGGGCATCGTGTCAAGAATTATTTGGGAAAGATTGTTGACAGCCACGTGGTGGCACTCATTCATTTGAAGTGATATTTTGGTAACATGCGTCGTGCCGCGACGCTAAATTAGGCGCTTCTTGGGAGGCAACCCATGTCTTTTTCTATTTATTTGATCTTCTTTGTCGACTAGGATTTTTGAGCTAATAGTTTGCGAGATGTTGCAGGGATAATATTGAAGCTGTGCAAAACAAAGGCACAAAATGTCAGGTCTCTGAAGCTTTCCAGCGCGGCCGTGTAGCACTTTTTGTGCTGTCCGCGCTGACAGGACCCAATTATTCTTGTTCTATGAAGTTTCCCACGGGTCCGCGTAGCATAATAGTGTGGTCCA
Organism: Nicotiana glauca; assembly: GCA_026770625.1. Lineage (NCBI taxonomy): Eukaryota > Viridiplantae > Streptophyta > Magnoliopsida > Solanales > Solanaceae > Nicotiana > Nicotiana glauca. The sequence goes on along the minus strand of MU780029.1, from coordinate 31,980 downwards.
CGTGGGCAGATCAGTTCAATGTGAAGGATATAAATCTAGCACGGTCCGCAGCCATTTTTGTGCGGCCGCGCTGGTAGGTAAGTGAAGGGTCCCACGATTTTCTATAAATAGAGACCTAAGGCTTCATTTTACCCTTTTCGCACTCTGACTTGTTGAGCCTAATTTTTACTGTTCATTTGAGACCTTTGCATCAAGTAGTTTGATTCTTCATAATTCCTGGTAACATCTCTTGCAAATTACATTCATTAGTTTTAATTTTTACTTATTTTGTTTGCTTCCCAGAATTATAGATTCTTATTTCCTCCCATTTTTCTTAGGTTTAATGATTAGATTAGTTTTTTGTGTTGGTTTTTAACACTAGGCATGAATTACTATATGGTTAATTGAGTAGGGACAACTAGGACCCAAAGACTTGATAAAAAATGTACTAAAATGATTAAACCCTAACTCAGTTCAACTACATGGCCCAGCGCGGCCGCGCGTCCTTTCTGCGCGGTCCGTGTTGATTCTTCTGTGGGTGCCTAACTTGCCCAGTGCGACCACATCACATTTTTGCGCGGTTCGCACTGGACCAACGCGGCTGCAATCCATAACAGTACGGACTGCGTTGGAGAGATTCAGAGAGTTCTATTTGAGGTATAAGCTCAGAGCAGCTGCACACTTGTTTTACGTGGTCCGTGCTACCCCAGCGCGACTGCATGACTTCTTTTTGCGGTCCGCGCACCCTTGTTCTGTTGTACACTACTTCCGTGTTATGAAATTAACTATGTTCTCCTCTTATGCTCTTCATCTATTACACTGCATGTGCTTAAAATAACAATGTTAGATGTGTATTTTTTTTGCAGATCATGGTTAAAAAATGAGGTGGTAAACAACCATAACAATCTGGGAGAGGTGGTGCCTCTCGTGGGGGTAAGGGAAAGAAAATTGTTAAACTCACTCCTCGGGCTCGGGAAAACATCAAAAAGACCCATAAGCTGATATAGGCTGCTGATAGGGCTGCCTCTCACTCTTCGGGGAGTGAGTATGCACCATCCAGGATCATCACCTCAGAGTCTTCCCCCACTCACATCACTGACCCACTCCAATTACATGACACTCCTCCACCTTCACCCTCATCCAAAAGACTAGTCAACGTAGTCTCGGATTCGTCTGATGAGTCCGTAGCAAGAATTAATGGACAATACTCCTCCCCCACAACTTCATTATCTGGGGAGAGCGCAGGATATGGTGAGGGGGGTGAGCCTCAAGTCGGGGGAGTAGATCGAACCTGGAAACCTGAAGCCTGGGCAGACAGATTTGTTAGTGAGTTGGCATTCCACAAATTTAGAGAGTGGTGGCACGTGAGGAAGTTGATCCCGGAGAGAACATTCATTGACAAAGACCTTGTACCTCTCAACCCAAATGTGCAAGAGCAATTCTGTACTAGATATGGCTGGGACTTCTTCAAGGAGAATTGTATTGATGCCAATGAACATATGGTGAAAGAGTTTTATTGCAATGTCTCTCACATAGTCAAAGACACGAAAGTGACGAAGGTGAGAGACAAAATGGTAGTGTTTGATGGGAAGTCGCTAAATAACTACTTGAGGTTCAAAGAGGAGGATGAATAGGAGTATTTACCTAAGATGGAAATGGGTGAAGAAGTGCGTCCTTGGTTGGCCGAGTACTTGGCAGCCCTGGGCACTGTTCTAAAATGGTTGAAAGCGGGGGAGAAGATTCTACGGAACACCTTTTGTTTTGAAGCTAAAGGTTGGTTGACCTTTGTTTGTAGTAGGCTTGATCCTTCCACCCATGATCACTCAGCTCCTCTTGCCCAGGCTGTTCTTGTGGCATCCATCATGGCCGGGCTTCCACTCAATATGGGTAACATCATCTTGAGGGTGATCTCTGCTGTCGGACAGGAGACCAACACAAACTAACCTTTCCCTAACACCTTGTCCGTGTACTTTAGGGATTTGGAGGTCAAGAAAAAACGTTTTGATGTCAAGACAAAGCCGGTGGCCCCCTATTCATGGTATAGCCAGTTGGGTTCACACAACCCAAAGTCAAAGAAGTACCAGCCACCCACCTCTGCCCCACCTGGCCAGTCTGAGGAGACAATTATGGTAGAGCCTTCTACTGGGCCATCCACCATTCCTACTACTATTACCGGTGAGACCTTGCCCCCGGGTCCTTCTTCTGTTGCTGGCCCTTCTACTTCAGCTGACCTGGCAGTCCCTTTATCAAAGACTCATCGGTTCACTACCTACCAACTCAGTCAGTCTTTAGCTAGTCTGAACAACTGGATGTCAGCTGCGACATCCAAGTTGTCCACCTTGGCTACTACAGTTGAGGCCCAGTCAGAACCAACCACTGTTCAGATTCCTCCTTCTATTGAGGAGACATTGAAGTAGCTCCTGGCCAAATAGGAGAAGATTTTATAGACTCGGACCACCTTGACTAAGGCGGTAGATCCGCACGGTAAGGCTTTGAAGGAGCTTGCCAAGGAACATAAGAAGATGAGAAAGTTAAAGGCGTCGAGGGAGTTGATGAAGAAGCTTCGAGCTAACGTTGACAAGCCATTGGCAGACCAGATGCCTTTAGACTTGCTATTTTGGGGATCCAGCCCTTGATCCAGCAGCATCTCAGCCACATAATGAGGAGGAGCCTAGGCACCCAAGGAAGAAGAGGATGTTTCCTAGCACTGAGGGTGTAGTGATTGAGGTAGCACAGGTTCAGGAGGGTCCCTCCAGTGTTGCACCAGATGTTCAGCCGGTCCATGACCCGTCCTTTATCCCAGTAGCAGAGCAACAACAAGCCGGGAACCAGTCTGAGGTTCCCGCTAGTACAGAGGACCAGGGGACCACTGAGCAGCCCATGCAGACGGTTCAGGCTTAGGGAGCCATTCTATATCCTTTATCTGATTTTATGCTTATTTTGGTAGTTGGCATTGGGGACAATGCGAGCTCTTATTCGTGAGGGTGCGCCCTACTATTTTTATTTGATACACTTGGATGACTGTATATATTTGATTTTTAGTTTATGTTATTAGACTTGATAGTTGTCCTGTATATAATTTCTCATTTTGGCTATTTCTCTACTTTATGTACATATTCATCCCCCATTGTATATTCTACTCCCCTATTGTACATATTCATTCGGTTTTTCTATTTTAGTTAAATTTTCTTTTTCCTTTTTAGCTTCGTAGTTAGGCTCGTAGCCTTTTGTTTTGGTTTTGGCATTTTCAATAAGCCCTTGATTTTCTTAATGCCACGGTTTTTTCCAAGGGTAGAGTGTTGTGCGAACCGGGTGGCTCTTCCCAATGATAGATGGCGTGACAACCTTCTTAAGGGTTTGAGTCCGTTTTTGATTTTCTTCTTTTGATTTTGATATTTCGTAGTTAAGGGTACCTCAGGCAAAGATTCACTTGAGCCTAACACATTTGCCTTTGATCCCATGTCAAAGACATAATGTTGTGTTAAGGATGGTGAAAGTCGTGGCCTTGAGACTCTTGTGTTAACCAAACAATCATCATGTGGTCTTGTTGGACCATTGTGCGCATGAATCGTAACTAAGGTCGTTGTGGGCCCTCAACTCGATGTCTTTAGCAATCCTTGAGTGTGTGTGGTGAGAATTCGAATTGTGAGTCCAAGTCCCAAGCCGATGGTCTAGAACTTGCCCCGAATGTTTGTTGAGGCGAAATCCTAGGTGAAATTTGACTTTAGAAGTGATTATAGGATCTTCTTGATCCAAATGCTAAGTTGAACAACTCCATAGCCTACCAATGAAATGATTCCCTAGTTAACCCTTTTGAGCCTTAAACTTTTTTCTTTCAAGAACCAAAGCTACAAGCCTATACCCGTTTTTAATGAGACCCTTTCTTTGCACCCAAATCTTCCCTTGAGAAAATGACAAATGTCTAAGTTTGGGGGGAGAAGCAAGAAAGGAAACAATGTGGTAAAAAGTACAAAAGCAAAAGAAAAGGAAGGCAATGAAAAAGAAAGAAAAGAAAAGACAAAAAAGAAAGACCAATGTGAATAAGAACAAAAAAAGGGTTGGATTCAAAGAAAACAAAAGTGAAAAAGGATGTGGAAAAAAGTAGAAAAAGAAGAAATGTGTTGAATTACATAAGAAAGAGTGATAGTGTCTCTCTCTAACCCCGTGAAAAAGAAGTGAATACTCTAATGAGTCAAGAAAGTATGCCAAAATGAAACAAAAGAAGTGCTTAAGGGAAGATTGAATCCACTTGAACAAAAATATATCCTACCCTTACCCCAAAAGCCTTTACAATGACTCCACAAAAACCCTATATGATCTTGAGTTGAAGGGAACCTACATTAGTAGATACTTACATAAGGGGCAAGCATATGGTACCTAGAGCTGGACTTGTGACCTTCTTTGTGAGAGAAATGAGTGAAAGTCCATCAACCTCGGTTTGTGTGTCATTACTCTAAAAGGTAAGGTTCGCTTAGGGAGAGTTGAGGAGGTGTGAGTTTGGGTCCCACAATGACCAAGGTATTTGAGAAAAGCTCTTTGATGAAATGAGTCAATCCTTGACGCTCTAGTGTCACACTTGATCCATAGTTTTCAAAGGCTTAAAATGTGTTAGTGATGCATTCGTATTGAGGGAAATTGTTAGTCCCAATTGATTCTTGTTGAGGTTACTTTAGGATGGCTGGAAATTCTTGGATTGCCTTTTTAAGGGTGGGTATTATTTTTTTTGCTTGAGGACAAGCAAAGTTTTAAGTTTGGGGGAGTTGATAAGTTAGGATTTTAACATGATTATACATTCTACTTGCTATTGCTTTTGTTACAAATTGCAACAAAATAATCCCAAAATGCTTACAAGCTACGCTTGATTGCAAGTTTGGGAAACAAGATGACAAATCTCAAAGATCGGCTTAAAACGGAGTGAAACCTGCCAAGTGTCAAAGACCAAGTGAAGTGAGGAACAGGAAGACCTAGCGCGGACCGCACTGATATGCCACGCGGCCGTGCTAGGAGATTCAGAGAGTGGCTAATTCAAGGGTAGTTCGCGCGGCCACACTCCATTTATACGCGGTCCGCGCCAGTGAGGTTCAGAGACCAACAATTGCAAGACAAAGTCCCACGCAGCCACGCTACATTTCTACGCGGTCCGCGTGGATGAGATTCAAAGAGTTGGAGTTTTGGCCAAATATAGCCACGCAGCCGCGTTGCATTTCTACGCGGTTTGTGCCAGTTTCACACCGCAACCGCACTACATTTATGCGTGGTCCACGGTCCCAACTTCAGAGAGCAGAGTTAAAGAGCCAACGCGGCCGCATTACCTTTTTGTGTTGTCCGCGCTGACCCCGCAGGGGTATTTTTGTCCAGTTTTTCCAGTCCGGTATAAATAGGACATTTTACCATTTTTAGGTCAAGTTTTATATTTTGAACAAGATCTGCGCTCGTGAGAACCGTGTTTTAGCCTATTTTGGGCATTTTAGCATTAATTCCTCCATAGATTCTTGTAGTTTAACTTTAGCAATTAGTTAATATGTTTAGTTCTTCATCTATTCCTTCTGTTTCTTCTTTAATGATGTCTAGCTAAACCCATTAGCTAGGGTTGTGGCTCAACCTTAGTGTGGGTAATTGAAGGGTGTTGCTTTTTAATGATAGATTGATATTGGGTGTTTGTTATTTGGGTTAATTTTATGTTTTAATTAAGGATTGGTGGTTGCAAACATTGATTCTAGCTTAGTGGGTTTTGACTCTTCTTGAGAGAGAGAGTCTATAACCCCAAAATTAACCCCAACAAGGAATTGGGATGGAACCATGAGAAATGGTAGTCCCAATTAACGGGTTAAATTTCGAGAGAGTAATCACCCTACTTGAACCCTAGTTGCTTGGTCTAATTGGCCTACCTAATTGGTCTCGAGAGAGTCAATTGGGAAAAATCGCTCTCTCCACCGAGAGGTGTGAGAGTGGGTACAATTGTGCAACGGTTATAACATTTGATCCCAAATATGACAATCTATTATTAGTAGTTTCTACCCATTAGTTAACCACCTAGGTGATGCCACAACCCTAGTGCCTTTCTCTATCTTAATTACAACTTAGAACATATCCCTTTAGCATAATTTAGTCTTAATCCTTAATTGATAATAGTAGTTGATAAAAGAAAACCCAAAAATATTATGAGTGCAATTAGAACCACAAACGCATTCTTAGTCTAGACAGATACGCAGCTCCACTACAAGCTCTTTGTGGAAAAATCGACTCCGATACCACTATTCGGGTAAAAGTTGTAGCACCCGCTCTTCGTACTATTGTGTAAGGTCGAGTTGGCAGCGATCACCGCACATCATATTCACCAAAATTCCAACTCTTTGAAGATAGAGATTGGGCTATTTTGCGGCCGCAATGGGATTTTTACGGTTCGCACAATTTTCTATGCGGCCGCAGAATCAGTCTTGCCTGTTGAAGCCTAATCTAAACTCTGTGCGGCCACAAATTTCAAAACATTTACAAACAAAGTTCTAGGGTTAACAATTTTTGTACAATTTTGGCATGGTATTAACATTGAATCATGAAAATCAAGTTACTCATTCCCAATAGAGCAATTATCAGTTGACTTACTCAGTTTAAACCCCAAATGGTTGTAAAATTGAAATATATATTGACAAATGGCCTAAAACTACCTAACAAATTATAAATTAAAGTGAAAATTAAAAAATTCCATGAGTAATTAAAGCATACCAGATATGAAGTAGTGCAAATGCGTGATCACAGTTGTTGAATTGTATATGAAAGATGATTTAGCAGATGCTTTCAATGTTTTTGATTTTTGAGTGCTCAGAGAGGGAAAAAAAGGAACAGTAGCCCTAAGTCTACTGTTTATACTGGAAGGTCTGACTAAGGAATACGGGGCTGAATGCGGCCACAAAATTTATTCTGCGGTCTGCACTCTGTTACCTAGGGCTCAAAAGCCCTTGCTAATATACAGTCTGCAGAATTTGTGATGCAGTCACAGATTTTTGTTGCATATCACAGATTTTGGTGTGCAACCGCATTTCGGCCATTTCTATGACAAACCAAACTTCTAAGAGTTTGCATTTTCCTATTTTCAATTTGTGTGGTCCGCACTGCAATTGTGCATCCGCAGTTCCCTTTTAGTATAGCAATCAAAAGTGTGCGATCCGCACAAATAACATGTGGTTCGCACCTTCGTCATACTTAGTCAATTTTTTAGCACAATTCTGGAAAATTACACTCATTTCTGCAACACACTTCAAATCTAGTTATCAAAAAATAACACCTAATTATAAAATAAGAAAAGAAAAGAAAAAGAAACATGGATTGCCTCCCAAGAAGCGCCTAATTTAACATCACGGCATGATGCAGATTACCATCACTTGAAATGAACCACCGCTACAACGTGGCAATAACCAAGTTTTCCAAAATAATGCTTCACCCCGTGACTATTTACTCGGAATACCTTATCAATTTTGTTCTTCAAGTTCAATGCACCAAAGGATGTCGCACCTACAACTTCAAACGGGCCACTCCATTTAAACTTTAACTTCCCGGGAAACATCCTCAACCCTGAATTGAACAACAACACAAGATCACCCTCTTTGAGCTCTTTGCTCCAAATGCACTTGTCATGAAGATATTTTATCTTCTCTTTGTACAAGGAGAAACTTGTGTATGCATGGTACCAGAACTCATCCAACCCATTCAAATGTGCCACCCTCAAAGTTGGAGAATACCTCCCAATCAAGATTCAACTTCTTTAGAGCCCACATGGCTTTGTGCTTAAGTTCCACCGGAAGATGACAAGCTTTTTTGAACACCAACCGGTATGGAGACATTCTGATAGGTGTTTTGTAAGCCATCCTATAAGCCCATAAAACATCATCAAGTTTCTTGGACCAATCCGTCCGATTAGCATTCACTGTTTTGGACAAAATACTCTTTATCTCCTGGTTGGAGACTTCCACTTGACCACTTGATTGTAGATGATAGGGAGTCATGACTTTATGAGTGACACCATACTTGATGAGTAAGGTGTCGAAGGCTTTGTTGCAAAAATGTGACCCCCCATCGCTTATGATAGTCTGCGAAGTACCAACCTTGTGAAAATATTCTTCTACAAGAATGCCACCATACTTCTTTCCTCATTGTTAGGTAGAGAAATGACCTCAACCCAATTGGACACATAATCAACCGCGACCAAGATGTAGGTGTTTCCACAAGAACTCACAAAAGGACCCATAAAGTCAATACCCCACACATCGAAAATATCAAACTCCAAAATAGTGAGGGGAATTTCATTTTTCTTTGAGATTTCACCGGCCCTTTGACATTCATCATATCATTTCACTAGATCACTTTCAGCTTTATAAATAATGGTCCAATAGAAACCGCAACTAAGCACTTTAGCTGCCGTTGTCACTCCACCATGGTGACCACCATATAGCGAAGAATCACAAGCCCCAAGAATTTCACCTTGCTCCCCCTCCGGGACACATTTTCTAATTACGCCATCTGTACAACTTCAGAAAAAGGTACAGTTCATCATAATAATCGTCTTGAAAATCCCATTTGAGCTTCTTCCTTTGGTTTGAAGGGAACTCATCCGGGATGATACCACACACAAGAAAATTTGTTAGATCCATGAACCATGGCACCTCTTTTATTGAAATAGCCAAAAGTTGTTCATCGGGAAAGAAGTCATTTATTTCAAGGCCATCATGCAGCCTCTCCTGCTCCTCCAAATTAGACAAGTGGTCTGACACTTGAGTTTTCACTTACTTTTCGATCTTGGATATCAATATCAAACTCTTGTAATAAAAGCAACCATCTCATCAATCGAGCTTTGGAATATTTCTTGCTCATAAGATATCGAAGTGCCGCATGATCCATGTGGATAATTACTTTAGCACCCATCAAGTACGGGCAATACTTCTCAATAGTAAACACAATGACAAGGAGCTGTTTCTCCATAACAACATAGTTGACTTGGGCACTATTCATGGTCTTACTAGCATAGTAGATCAGACGAAAAATCTTGTTGATACGTAACAACCCCTACCGCCACATCACTCGCATCCTCCATGAGCTCAAAAGGAACACTCCAATTTGTAGCGATGATAATGATAGTAGACTTGAACGTTAACAATTCAAAGGCTCTTATGCAATCATCATTGAAGTGGAATTTAGCATCTTTCTCCAAAATATTGCACAATAGTTCACCACTTTAGAGAAATCTGTGATGAAACTGCCATGCCCCGAACCTGGAGTGGCATGGCTGGCACCCGGTGTCATGCTGGCCCGGGCGAACCACTCTGTAACTCATGTTAGTTCAACCAAAACTTGAACCTATATAGGTCGAGCTAGGTGAACTCTTTACTTTTGTAACTATCATGTGCCCACATGGCCACAACTCATAATGTACAACTGTAAGTAGGCAAAACTATATCAATAAACTATCTTTCTTAAAACATGAATACATATGGGCCGTCAAGGCCTCTGACATACTATACAAATTGAACCTCTTTCTATAAAGCCTCTAAGATTAATTGACATAAAATGTGACAGGGTAGTGGCCTACCCGTTATCGCGCCCCCTTTTTTCCCTCCTCGCGTCGGGAAAATCAGGTTAATGAAGTTTTGGGTATATTACAAATCATTCCTTTTGGGAATTGGGTTTTGCATTTTTGAAGAGTCGCCACCTAATAATTTATGGTGCATTAGGATACCTACGGGGTTTATTTCTAAGCTTGTTTGATAACTATAGATAGGGTAAGGGTTTGAAATTATCCTAAGAGGATGGTGTTAAGCACCCCTCAAGTTCCACTAGTGTAGTTTCCAGCCAGATAGTTCTTTGTGAATTTGGTACAGTTAACACGTAAATAGATAAGGCTCAAGTAAGGGGGTATTTTAATATTCAAATGTTGGAAAGTAAAGCAAAATTTTAAAGAGGCAAACATTAAAAGGACGATTTTTGTAAACAAGGAGTTATAATGCTTTAAAAGGAAAAGGAAAGAAAGGGAGGGGGTCCTAGGTTTATTTATAATATGGATCATATCAATGCAATACCCGACAATCACTCCTCAAAAGAGGGTCTACACGTGGTATTAGCGCACCGGTCATCATATCCATATCTACCCTTCCCCACCCCATTTAAGGTACTAAAGCGCAGATTGGTTTCGACCACTATTATATGCTATTACCCGCCCCATTCCTATCAGTCCCGAAGGCACTTAGGACCACTATTCCTAAAAGGGAGGGATATTAGGCTTATTTGGAGTTTCAAAGGTGAAAAAAAAAATCTAAGGTGACATACAAAACATATAGGAATGCACATTAAAGGGGAATCACATAAACACTTAAGGCTCATATATACCTCATCAAACAAAGCAATCAAATAGCACGACTCAAAAAACAAGCAGGGTCTGACTCGAAAAAAACTTATGGAAAGGAGATCATTATTGTAGAAGCAGGCCTGGTCTGTTACATGACTCAGTTAGGAGACATGAATCAGGCCTGCCTGCTGGCTGTAGCAATTACTAATTAACAGAGGCGGATTTAGTTTTATTGTTATTATTACCTAAGGCTTGCCTAAGTATTTAGGTGAGACCTTAAGAACATGGTATCTATAAATGATTCAGAATGTGGCAAGCAATAACAAACTAAAAAAATGATTTGTGAGCCTGTTTGCTAAATTGTGTTAATAAGAGGATTGGGTTACTTAAAAAACTGGTTCAGGATAGACTGATTTTAGACTAGTTTCAGATTCTACAGATGATGGTATCCGCTATTGCTGATTTTATCCCTATAGACATGTTATCTAGGATTTCTGATTTTACACCCTTATAGACAGGATATCTAATTGCTGATTTTAAACCCTTAGAGATACGATGTCTAAATGAATGATTTTAACCCCTATAGGCACAATATCTAAATGAATGATTTTAACCCCTATAGGCATAATATCTAGTTGAAAGATGGAAACAGACAAGGTTTTTACTTGGGAATTCCTATATGCATGATTTCTATATATCATACTGATTTTTACATCGTGAATCTGATGCAAAATTATAGCCAATTGGACCCCAAGAGCATGATATCTAAATGGTGACAAACGTGCAGATTTTTAGATAATTCCTATAGGCAGGTTATCTAGATGTGAAGTTGCACGTGCAGGATTTAAAGTAAGTCTTATAGACATGGTTTCTGAACATAAAGTTGAATATGTAAGATCCTATAGACATGATTTCTAAATGCAAATTGAACATGTAAAATTAAAAGCAGTCCTATAGTCATGTTTTCTGCCCTTGAGCATGCATATTTTCCCAGCCCTTTGTCACTAGCCAACCCCAAGCATTTATTACAACTTATTACAAACCAGAAATATTGAATTACATAAAAATAGAAAAAACAAAAAGAATTTACAACTAAAGGAATCCTGATTCTTGGTTCCTCCTTGAGCTATGGAATAAACTACCTTAAGATGCCATGTTTCAAAGCCTTTCTCAGACCTGGGTGTGTCAGAGTTGCCTAAGGGTCTAAAGATACCCCGGGCAGTGCTTACACCTAGGTTCATAGAACCAGATAGGGATGAGTGCAGTATGAAAGTGCCAGCCCTTATGTGTCCAAGTTCATATGGAGCTCATGGATCCCAAGGCAAGGCTCACATAAGAGGGGCATAACTTAAGTCTAAGAAGATAGTGGAAGTGCATGAATAATATTTTACAACTGAGGGGATAAAGGACAGGTGTAAAGGGTGATAGGGAAACAGTAATTAGTAAAACACAGAGTTAATTACTTCATACAAAAGGGGTCAATGGTTTGGAATCCATTGCAAGGAACCTATGTACTTAGGCAGGGATAGGTTTTAGGCATGCACAACAATAGAAGGTGTTGGCATGCCTATAAGCCAATCAAAACACACAACAACTATAGGAGACATTGAGGTTATGATCTCAGGGAATCAAGTTTAGGTCATGCACATCAATGCTCAATGCTTTCATGCCCCAAACCAACCATAGATACCAAACACATGGGGGATGAGAATTTAGGATTTACAAGCCGTGATAAGTAATTGACAGAAGCATTAATTTAGAACAGAAAAGGCAGACTACAACATGCTTAATAGTGGAACTTGGTTAAATACAAACAGGAGATAGACAAGGATGAAAGAAACAGTAAAGAAACATGTTGTTGTTAATGTTGAAATTAGTTAGAACATAACAGTCAGATCCAAATACAGAGAAAAATGAGCAAGCTTCCCACAGCCTAGCCTTGTCTTTCAGCAGGCTAGGTAAGGCAGCAATACAAGTAGCAACAGAGAAAAGAGAGAGAGATTTTAGTGGAGTGTGTGCCTGAAATCATGTGTTTTATGCCATGTGTTAGTGCATTTGAAAGAAGAGAAGGTAGGCATTTATAGTTTTGAAAACATGTGAGAAATAAGGAAATAAATAAAGTTCAATGCACATATGGAAGTAATCAGCAATTAGAATCAATCAACCAAGTGACTCCCCTTTAATTGAGGAATTACTTGTTTAACGGGGCTAACAGGTTTAAAAGAGGGAAAGAAAATCAGTTTGTAGGCAGACTGATTATTACCATAAAAAGTAGTAAAACATTAAGTACACAATCGAGTCCAAGTATATAGATACACTTGTTTTTTTTTGGGAAAAAGATTCTGCAAGGCAATAAGTAAGGAAAGTGATCAATCACTTTAACAGGCGAGTAAAATTAGAGTTCACAAAAAGTAAAGTTTTGAAATCAGTCCCAAAATTGAACATCGGTCAAAAAAGGAACCTCAGCATATAAATAGAATGCGCAAACAAAAGACATGCGAGGCTAAGCTATTGGCAAAAGAAACAGTATGCAATAATAGTACAAAGCTAGTAGATAGCAAATATTCAAAGCATGATAGTCAAGTAGGTCAAGTCTCATTGAATCAGTAGTAAGAAAAATAGAGTGTCAGGAGCATGCAAAAGGTCTCACAGCATACTCTAATTTCAAAGATAGTAAGAACCCAGAATCGGAGGTTTGACTCGAATGGCCAAGGCTGGTCAGAGAAAAGTCAGAGATGACCAGAGAAAGGTCGTCGAGCAAGGACTGGGCCAAAACCCTTCAGATTCTGGTCACGAGACCATAGAAACGAACACGTAGAAGCCATGGGAGGCTGATACAGGTCGTAGATGATCCTAGAGAGCCATGGATTATGGCAGATTAAGGTAACGACGGCTAGGGTTTGGGTTTGTTGTAGATAGGAGTTGAGAGAGGAGGGGAATTCATAGGTGGCGTATGGTAGGAAATGGTAAGATTTAGGGGGTCCTTTAGAATTAATTTAGGTAAGGGAGATTTCTGGCCGTTGATCAAGAAGGATCAACGACTTGGATTGATCGGGTAAATGGATGGGTTATGAAGATGGGTTTGGGTCGAATTAAATTGAAATTGGGTCGGGGTTAATAGAAATTGGGCCGGGGTAATTGGGATTCAAATTGGGGTCTAATTTAGGCTATAATTGAAATAAATGGGGATAATATTTAAATAGCCAATTTTTCCTATTTGATTTATAAAAATAATGAAATAATTTCTGGAAATAAATTAAGGGAACTAAGATGATTTATAGTAAATAATTAATTATTTAAAAATACCAGACCTAATTTTATGAATATAGAACACAATTAAATTTAAAAGGGGTTAATATTGTAATTATACAATTTTAGCCTTAACAGACACTAAATAATTTTGTAAAAATATGCAAAAAATCTCTTAGCTATATTTTAGCATAAACATAAAGTTTCAATAAATAAATAATTTTAGAAATAATTATTGGATTATTATGGATAAAATAGGGGGATAAATTGATTTAAAAATCTTTCAAATTAAGGAAAAATAGGGAAACACTTGGATATGGTTATATATGCATACATACGCTATTTTAAAAGTACTTTGCATAAAAATATACATAATAAAAAATTGGGTATCAACACCCGTAAGTCTGTAGCAAAACTGTGACACGATGACACATAGACTCGGCTGCACTCCGAATGAGGTGGAGTCTTACCGATCCTACGCTGAATACCAATCTCGTCTACTATGAGGGCTCGTGAAACTGATTATCTATACTTGCAGGTATAAATGCACTATCCCCAACAAAAGGACATCAGCACGAATAATGTACTGAGTATGTAAGGCATGTATATAAGTACATAAAGAGCATGGAAGAAACATGGAGTAAATGACTCAACCTGTAAGTCTGGATAACTACGTAATTCATGAAATACGTATAGTGTCATGCATATGCATATGAATGTCATGTCGAGTATAGGTACATGAGTTCATAACATCATCAAGTCTCTAAAGGCATCCCATCATATCATCTTGGCCATTGTGGGCAAAATCATCAACGTATACCAGCTGATCAGGTGGTGGTGCGTATATATTGTCATAACATTTCACATATCCCATATACATATATATATATATATATATATATATATATATATATACACATATACATATACATACACGTATATAACATCATCTGGTCATGGGTCAATGTGCATGTATAAATGCATGAAATACAAAAGAAATACATTAATAAAATCTCTCGATACATCATAAGACCATTATGACTATGGTTAATATCATGAAATAAATTTTACCAGCTTACGTATTTGAGACCCATTAATAGATGATAAAGTAATATGATACATATGGAATCAAGAACATAAGTATCTCTAGTATTTCTATGAATAGAGTCATTTATGGAAATGGTGTATTTGCTCGTTTCGTTCGTGTTGTATAGATCATGCCAAAAAGAAAGAAGAGATAGTTGTTGTGACCAAAACACTCACGCAAGTGCACGTGATCATCAAGTAATAGAGTAGTGAGTAGAGTATCGTTCCCACGAAGACTTATGATTAACTGTTGACTGATTCAAACCCAATTACTTTATCTATCCAAGATGTTTTTCACAAAATCGAGAAGCACTTGTTGTACTACCTAACTATCAAGAAATAATATAACTAGAGCAATTAACCAAATGAATAGCAAGTTCAATTAACAAACAATAGGAGAAGATATTCCAGGGTCACGGGTAGTTAACAATCGTGTTGTGTTCTTGGCTTAAAACGACTAATTGATTTATCTGGATTGTTGATTGACAGGGTTTATATTACTCATAAGAATCTGCCGAGTTCTTACTCGCCTATTCAAGCTAACTCAATGCCTATATGTCTATAGAACTAAGATTAACAAGAACACATTTACAATTCCTGTATTCCAACCAAGCAGGGCAATTGTCTATATGTCTATCCCAATTGCAAATCCGTTCCCCGAGGCCCGGGTTCAAGAACCTGCTCTATTTAATTCTATATGCCATCTAGAATTCCCACTTTCGAGTTCAACTCTAGATTCGTAGATAGTATTTCACTGTTAGCTACTCAGCAAAATAATTAAAAGCAAAATTAAATAAACAATCCAATTTGACAAACCAACTTCGTCGAATTAAACGTCAAACAACAACTTAATATTTCACCCATGACCCCAGAATAATGGGTTTTAGCTACTCATAACAACGTAAAGATAATCTATGAAAATATTCATCATGGAGAATTGTAAGAAAAAGAAGAAATAAAGAACTATGATGTTTTTGGGTGATCTCTCACACTTGTGTTTCTTGCCCAAATACTCTCCAAAACAAATCTCCCCTAATATGGCCGAATTCCTACTTTTTATAAGGGTTTTACACCAAGTTTTCGTGACTTGACACTTTCGTCCCTAGCTTTTTTGCATTCTACCGTGGTCCCACCGCGGTTACGCCAAGATCACGGCCAAATAGGTCCTCTGAATCTGCAGCTCTGCTCTTCCGCGGTCCTACTGTGGTTACGGTCTGACCGCGGCAGGCCAAGTTTAGCTTTCCTTTTGTCCCTTCACTTGGTTCATTTCATGGGAATTGTTTGATTGGCCTCCTTTTCTCCGTAATTGAGCCCAAACTCGCTCCATCGACTTCATTAGTTGGATATAGCCTGCAAAGCATGAGAAGCACAAATCAGAGCATTTGTTATCACTTTTTACCACAAAGCTATACAAAAATATGGTCTTTTAGGTCCAATTATAGTATAATTCACCTATTATAAACACCCCACACTTAAATCTTTGCTCGTCCTCGAGCAAGTTGAACCACACTTCTAGGCCTAATCGTTTGATGCATTACCTTTTTTTATGTCACACCTGCTATTATGAAAGAACAACCTAAGCAGTGCAACGGCCACACCTTGGATGAAGACTCTAATGCCATGCCACACTCATGCTTACTCTATGTACTCTAACAGAAGTGAAGACTTGCTTTTTCTTCCTGAGTTAAATGCCCTCACATCACATTTTTAGAGAAGTTCCACACACATGAAATCAAACAACAAGGAAATGTAGATAGAAAGAATTCACTCACTCTCAGCAAAGAACATTCATATGCCACACAGATACACCATAAGCTTGCCCTTAGTGTAATACTCTACTAATCGAATTGCTCAGTCTAAGATCAATAGGGCTTCATTTGGTTATAATGTAGGCTATGGGACGGGTAGGATACATTTAGATATGTATGTGACTGCGCCTCCCTAAGCACTTTAATACATACATTTTATCAATTAGACCTCATCCTTATGTCACCCCAAAGTTCCACCTTCACATCAGTGATTACCCCATTCTTCTTTAAGAACACTTGCATCAAGAGCCACCACTTATTGAGGTATTATTATATATACATATCTTCTTCTTTTTTCAATTCAAGTGGCTCTTCCTTTTTCAAAACAGGGCACCTTTCTCCTTATTTCATTAGTTCCACTCAAAAGCCAAACCAACCACCCCACACTTTAACTTTTACATGGTTCATAACAATTCAAGTGCTCATGAGAGGTGAAAAGGTTCAAATAGATGGTTAATTCAAACCAATGGGTAAGGCTTGTAATGTGGTTGCCAAAGAAAAAGGATTATAGGCTCAAAGGGGTTAACTATGGTAATATGTATAGGTGGATTAATGATTATATGGGCTACACAAAGAAATGCCTAAATCATCTCTAATACCAAACAACTTCTATTTCGCTTTGCCCACACACGGGGCAAGTTCTAGGTATCGCCTGCAAGCATAGAATACATGTATAACCTAATACACACTTGGAATATAACTCAATCCAAATTAGTTTGTCAACACATTCATATGAGTGTTCAAGCAAGACGGTGTGCAAAATTAAGGCATAAGATTAAGAGTCTACACATGAGCCTAGGGTCGAACCCTCAAGTTCGTTTTAAGTATTTGCAGGTATGTACACCACGGGATGCATTCTTGCCCAACCCATCTTAGCCCAAAAAAAATCCTAAGGTCACTAAAATCTATTAAAGAAAAATCTACCTAACCCGGTTCAAGAAAAACCCTTGGAAAAGAACTGCGGTCAAAAGAAAAACCAAGGGGGAATTACTACACTACCTAAAAAGAAAATAAAAATAAAAAAATCTTTTTTTTTTGCTTTTTGATTAGACTACTTCCCTCAAGAATACTGTCTAGGTGGTCCGTCATCAGGAATAGTCTCCTAACTTTTCTAGGTTTTTTTATTTTTTATATCCGACTTTAGCCCTCAAGAGACCCGTCGACAAGTGTCCGTCGTTGGGCCAAGTCGGTTAAATCTAAGCTACATACATAACAACACATATATACACTAACAACATATATATACACTAACCCAAGTCTCACACCCCACACACAAAGAGTATGGCATGTCCTTATGTCATAAAACAATTTAAAGCACAGAAGGGTAAGAGGACTTCCCTGGTCATCATTCGGAGTCAGAAACGGTGTTGGGATCCATGTGACAGGCCCTCCCTAGAGCATGGAACCAAGCCATCACCCGGCTCTCAGACCTGGCTTGCCGTCTAGACATGACATCCAAACGAACATGAAGGCCATCCACAGAGGTGCGAAGTTCTGCTATGTCTTCTTCTACAGAAGTCAACAAGGGTCTCCTGGAGTATGTTCTAGAGAACTCCGCCCCAGTTTGGGGTTGCTGTAAGGATCCAACTGCATCATAAGACCTCCTGGGTGGTGCCATGGGTGTTGGGTCGTCATCATCATCATCCAGGTCAATGGACGTAGGTGCATCTCTGCCCACTTTGATCTTGGAAGCTTTGAAAGCTATTTTTGGGGGCAGAGTGCCATCCGTAGGACAGACTGGGACATCAGCCAGTAGACATAACCTGGTCACCAGGGAGGGGAAATAAAACCCCTTAGTCATCAGCGGTGACCGGAGGATCATTTCATCTCTAATGATTTTAGCAACATCCACGTCCTTCCTGGTCATGAAGCACCAAACCAATAAAGCCTGCAAGCTATTCACATCTGTTGTGTTGCTTGTGGGAAATAACCTGCTGCAAATCATAGTGAACCAGCACTTAGCTTCCCATGTGAATGACTTGGAATGCAAGGTCACGTTTTCCTGTATACACACTGGCCGACCCCCTGAGCATATGGACTCAATCAGAGTGTCCCAATCAACCCCTGGAGAATTGTGGTAATAATCATTTTCACCTGTGAAGGGGGGCAGCTGCAGGACCTAGCAAATTCTATGTACTGAGGCATCTACCACTTTTCCCCGCACAACCACAGAACGACATATATGTACCGGGCAGTTCGCGTAGAACTCCCAGACTATCATTGGGTTTTCCGTATCAGGTTCGTCAAACAAGTACTCCATCCCCCTCCGGCAGATTTCCTCGTACATGTCTGCTTTTTCGACATGGAGGGCAGCCCTGTCAATACCAATTTCCGGGACAAAGTTTTTTGTAGCCTTCGCATAAAACCTGTCTTGGGCCTCATCGGATATGAACCGGGTGGCTTCATAAGTCGGGGCGTCGGAAGTGCTTTCTGAGTTTCTTTGCTTCTTTCTAGCCATCGTACCTGAAATCAGTTCATCATAACAATTGGGGCCAGCCAAACATGTGCCATTCGGATGGATACTAAGACTTCTCCACCCGCTGGCACCAAACAATAACCCAAAGTGGACAACATCCACTATTGTCCCCACACCACTTATCAACGACACAATTTCGCCCAATAAAATCCCACCACAAGATTCCATCAATACATACAATTAAATACTACCACTACCCACCCCACACACACAAATTATAAACTAGAAATACACCCCACACACATACAAATCAACCCCAAACACCAACTACAACACCAAACTTGGAGTCTAAAACCCCATTGCAACCAAAATCAAGAATTATGTACAATAATCACTACATAATGCAAAACACATACAACATAAGAAAAAGTAGAACAACTTACTTGAGGATTACCGCAGAGTCTTGAAAAAGAAAAGAAAAGGAAAAAATTTGGGGGTTGTGGGTGGGTAGGGTGGTAGTGCATTTTTTTAGGGGGAAGGGGGTTTGTGGGTGGGTAGCGTTTGGATGGAGAAGGGGGTAAGAAGAAGGAGTAATGTGGGTTTTGGGTTATGGGAAGAAGAAGAAAGAAGAGAGAGAGTAGGTTGTTGGGAAGAAGAAGAAGAAGGAGAAAAAAAATGGGGGAAAAAAGTTGGGGAAGAAGAGGTAGGAGAAGAGTGGGTGAGAGGATGAGAGAAGATAGAGAGAATAGAGAGAATGGGGAAAAGGGGGTGGATGTTTTGGTTGGGGAGGGTTATTATAAGTTAGATTAATGAAAGGGATAAAAAGAAAAGAAAAAAATAAAAAAATTCTGCGTTTTCATACCTGGGCTCGTTCTGGTCCACCGCGGTCCTGCCGCGGTTACACTGTGACCACGGTGGGATAACTTCAGAGAGGGGTCACGACCGCAGTCCTACTGCGGTTACGCTGCGACCGTGGTGGGATAACTTCAGAGAGGGGTCACGACCGCGTTCCTACCGCGGTTATGCCGCGACCGCGGTGGACCCGTTACTGGTGGCCTATTTTTGGGGTTATGTTCGTTGTTTTGCCCCTTAGGCACTATTTTTACCTCTTTTAATGCCTACCTTACCCATGATATGTCCAGGCTCGTGATGCAACATACTCCGCACTAACCTGCATATATACAACATGTTTGAAATTCTACTATCGTGGGTTGCCTCCCACGAAGCGGCTGATTTAACGTCGTGACACAACGGTTACAACAATGCAATGGGTTTCCTCCCATCCAGCGCCTGATTTAATGTTGCAGAACGACTCAACACGTTCTCAAGAACCCGTCAAGTCCACCGAGGTCTTGTGATGTGCAAAGTCACCACCCCAGTAATGTTTTATCCTTTGACCATTCACCAAAAAGGTACCGGTTGAACTCATATCTCGCAATTTCATAGCTCCATGAGTTTTCATGCTTACTACAACAAAAGGGCCTGACCAACGAGATATTAGCTTTCCGGGGAAAAGCTTCAACCTCGAATTGAACAAAAGAACTTCTTGCCCTGGCTCGAACTCTCGATGTTAAATGTGCTTGTCATGCCACCTCTTAGTCTTCTCTTTATACAATTTGGAATTCTCATATGCGTGCAATCGAAACTCATCAAGCTCATCGAGTTGCAGCAACCTCTTCTCTCCAGCTAGGTCCCCGTCCATATTTAGCTTCTTAATCGCCCAATAGGCCTTGTGCTCAAGTTCGATAGGCAAGTGACATGCCTTCCCATAAACCAGTTTATACGGAGAAGCACCTATGGGAGTTTTGTATGCAGTTCAATATACCCACAATGCGTCGTCTAGCTTCCCGACCCTATCTTTTCTATTTGCGCTCACTGTTTTCTCAAGAATCTGCTTTACCTCTCTATTTGACACCTCCACTTGAACACTCATCTGGGGGTGATAGGCAGTGGATACCTTGTGCTTGACCCCATACTTTGCAAGGACATTATTCAGCAATTTGTTGCAAAAATGTGTTCCTCCATCGCTAATCAATACTCTTGGAGTTCCAAAACGTGTAAAGATGTGCTTCTTGACAAAGCTCACAACCACCTTTGCATCATTAGTGGGAAGAGCAATGGCCTCCACCCACTTGGAAACATAGTCGTCTACCACCAAGATGTACCTATGATCGTTAGATTGTGGAAACGGTCCCATGAAATCTATTCCCCATACATCAAAGAGCTCCACTACCAGAATGTTTTGCTGCGTCATCTTATGCCTCTTTGTGATTATTCCAGTTCTTTGGCACCTGTCACACATTTTAACAAAGGCGTGTGCATCCCTAAACAATTTTGTCCAATAGAAAACTGATTGTAACACTTTCTGCGCAGTCCGGTCTCTCCCGTGATGACCTCCGTGTGGTGATGCGTGACAGCTATGAATTATGGCATTCATTTCCTCCTCAGGAACACATCTCCGCACCAACTGATCTGCACAGAGCCTGTATAAGAATGGCTCATCCCACATGTAAAGCCTCACATCATGAAGGAACCTCCGTCTATTATCTGGTGTCAACTCTGGTAGTGTCACCCTATTTGCAATAAAATTCACATAATCTGCATACCATGGGGCTGTGCTTGAGGCAATCACCAATAACTGCTCATCAGGGAATGTTTCTTTTATTACACCCCTTCAGCTACATGATTCCGATTTTCTAATTTGGACAAGTGATCAGCCACTTGATTCTCTGTTCCTTTGCGATCTCGGATCTTTAAATCAAACTCTTGAAATAGTAGGACCCACCGAATCAATCTCGACTTGGCGTACTTCTTTTCAAACAGGTATCTGATGGCTGAATGATCTGTGTAGACGATGACTTTGGTCCCTACAAGATATGACCTGAACTTGTCAAACGCCCACACCACTACAAGCAACTCTTTTTCAATGACTGTGTAATCCATCTGAGCTGGATTCAGAGTCTTCCTTGCATAGTAGATAGAGTGGAAGACTTTGTTTCTCCTTTGCCCCAAAACAGCTCCAATAGCCAAGTCACTCGCGTCGCACATCAACTTAAATGGTTGCTCCCAATTCGGAGTAATGATGATTGGTGCAGTCACCAACCTTCCCTTTAGCTCCTCAAATGCCTTCAGACAAGCATCATCAAATTTAAAGGCGACATCCTTCTCAAGTAACCTGCACAAGGAAGAGGAAATTTTGGAGAAATCTTTAATGAAACGACGATAAAAAACTGCATGGCCCAAGAAACTGCGAATGCCTTTGACAGATATCGGTGGAGGCAATTTTTCAATCGCTTCCACGTTTGCCTTGTCAACCTGCAAACCATCTTTGGACACCTTGTGCCCCAAAACTATACCTTCACGTACCATGAAATGGCACTTTTCCCAGTTTAGCTCAAAGTTAGTCTCTTCACACCTAGCAAGCACTTTATCAAAATTCATCAAGCAGTTATCAAAAGAACATCCAAACATAGAAAAATCATCCATGAATACTTCCAGAAACCTCTCGACCATGTAAGTAAAAATGGCCATCATACACCTTTGAAAAGTCGCAGGTGCATTACAAATACCAAAGGGCATTCTCTTGAATGCGTACGTGCCATAAGGACACGTAAAAGTGGTCTTCTCTTGGTCCTCTGGGGCAATAGAAATCTGATTATACCCAGAATAACCATCCAAGAAGTAGTAGTACTCCTGGCCAGCTAATGTATAAAGCATTTGGTCAATAAAGGGGAGGGGGAAGTGGTCCTTCTGGGTGGCATTGTTCAATTTTCTATAGTCAATGCAAATTCTCCACCCGGTGACAGTTTTTGTAGGGATTAAGTCATTATTCTCATTAACTACTACAGTCATCCCCCTTTTCTTGGGTACACATTGGACGGGACTTACCCATTTACTATCTGAGATAGGAAATACAATACCTGCATCAAGCCACTTAATCATTGTTTTCTTACCACCTCTTTCATGATTGGATTGAGTCGTCATTGTTGCTGTACACTGGGCTTGTGTCCGTCCTCCATGAGGATTTTGTGCATGCAAAAGGCTAGACTAATGCCCTTTATGTCAGACAACCCCCACCCAATTGCTTGCTTGTGCTCACGTAGCACTCTCAACAGCTTTTCTTCCTACAATTTAGACAAGTCAGAGGAAACAATAACAGGTAAAGTGTCAGAGTCTCCCAAATAAGCATATTGTAGGTGAGAAGTGAGAGGTTTAAGCTCCAATTTTGGGGCTTCCTCAATTGACATCTTTGGAGGAGGTCCCTCTGGCCTGTTCAAGGGTTCAAAGGGGTGTATCCTCTACATGTATGCACAAAATGTATTAAGGATGTGCTTCATCTCTTCGATCTCTTCATCATTTCCTAGGATATCAAACATCATAAGTGCTTTCTCTAGAGAATCGTCTAGATATATACTTGGATCACGAATTTGCTCATCAGCCTCAACAACAGATATCATGGAAAGCACCTCATAGTGACGGGGAAGTTGTATTTCTTTGTAGACATTGAAAACTGCATCCCCGTCATCTACCCTCAAGATCATCTTTCTCTCTCTCACTTTGATAATTGCATCACCAGTAGCCAAGAGAGGTCGTCCCAATATGATTGGGATCAGTTCATCAGCCTCATAATCGAGGATAATGAAATCAGCAAGGAAGATAAATTTCCCAATTTGTAGCAACACATCTTCAATCACCCCTTCAGGGTGTGCTATCGATCTATCAGCAAGCTGCAACATCATAGTAGTTGGTCTTGGAGCTCCCAGACCCAATTGCCTGAATAACAATAGGGGCATCAAATTTATGCTTGCCCCCAAATCACAAAGAGCACGACCCATATCAATACTACCAATGCGCACAGGAATCCTAAAGCTGCCAGGATCCTTAAGCTTTTGAGGGAGCTTATTTTGGACTCTAGAAGTGCACTCCTCAGTAAGTGCAACTGTCTTAAATTCAGTTAATCTACTCTTGTGAGCCACTATATCTTTTTTGTACTTAGCATACTTTGGAATTTCACGAAGCACATCAATAAATGGAATATTCAATTGCATCTGGCTCAACATGGAGAGAAATTTGCTAAACATGCGATCATCATTCTTTTTCTACAATCTCTGGGGAAAAGGTGGTGTTGGCCTTGGGGCCTCCACTGGCTCTGGAATTTCAGCAGTCTTCTCTGGCTTGTTTGTCAATTTAGGGATCAACTCCCCCTCAGGTACGGACTCATCTTTCTTTTTCTTTGGTACTTCCTCAAGCTCCCTCCCGTTTCTAATTGTAACTGCATTCACTTGCGGATTATTTTCTGTATCACTAGGGAGAGCTCCTGCAGGTCTAGTATTTTCATTTGTTGCTAATTTCCCCATCTGCATTTCAAGATTTCTGAAGTCGGTCCTGAGCTGCTGATTGTCAATCAACAACTTCTTTAGTAAATCATTTGTGCTCTCTTCCATTTGTCGGGGTGGTCTCTGAGGCTAATTGAAACCCTCTTAGGGTCTATACTGATTCTGATTCTGCTGATTTCCACCCCATGAGAAGTTGGGATGATTCCTCCAATTTGGACTGTAAGTATTCCCGTATTGTGCCTGCTGGTTCGGTAGACCCCTATTTTGTTGCCCCGCATAATAGATGGATTCTAGATTCGTGGGGCACATATCACTCATATGACTGTCACCACACAGTTCGCAGCAAATAGTCATCTGTTGTACCTGTTGCATTGGCTGTGGCTGCTGCATTGTTATCCTAGTCATCTAATTGGCCAGCTTTGCAATTTCGGCTCTCATTGCTGACACCTCGCCGAGCTCAAGTAACCCAGCTATTTTTTTCTTAACTGTCTTTCGTGAGTCATCATCACCTTGCCAGTTATTATCACTAGCAGTGAAAGCATTCAGCAACAGTTGGATTTCACTGTACGGTTTGGCCATGCAGCTACCTCCACAAGCTGAATCTAGATTCATCTTTGAAGCATCATCTAGCCCATCTACAAAAGTGTGACCCAATACCTCGTCCGTCTGGTAATGATAATGACAGTCTTTGAGCAACTTCTTGTACCTTTAGTATGCTTGACGAAGTGTCTCACCAGCTCGTTGTTCGAACTCAAGAATTTGACTCCTCAACATCTTTGTTTTCTTGGTGGGGAAAAACTTGATTAAGAATTTCCTTGCCAAATCATCCCAAGTGCAGATTGAATTAGTTGGCTACTTATTCAACCACTCCTTAGCTTCCTCGAGCAGAGAAAAGGGGAAAAGTGTCAGCCTGACATAGTCCTTGGAAACGTTCGGATAGTTGTAAGTATCCGTAACTTCTAAAAAATTCTGAATATGCCTCTGCGGGTCATCATGAGGTAGGCCCACAAATTGCCCTGTAGACTGGATCAGCTGCACCATGTATTGTTTCAGCTCAAAGTGCCTAGTGATATCAGGCTTCACGATAGCCTGAGTCATATTAGCCAGACTGGGCCTTGCGGCTTCACTCACCACGCGTTCCTCATTACCCGCCATCTCAATTGGATGTGGTTGAACTACGATGTCCAACTCTCTTTCAATTCTGGTTCTGGCGTCCACCTCCCTCCTCAATCTGTGAAGTGTTCGTTCAATTTCAGGATCGAGAAGAAGGAGATTGTTTGCGCTTCTACTTCTTCGCATTCAATAGAAAATCCTGTATTAACACAATAAAAGTGAAGTAAAGGTTAAAACTCGAATAAATAAATAATAAAAGCTCAATTCAGTCAAGTAGCTAATTTCTATATCCCCGGCAACGGTGCCAAAAACTTGTTGCGACCAAAACACTCACGCAAGTTCACGTGATCGTCAAGTAATAGAGTAGTGAGTAGAGTATCGTTCCCATGAAGACTTATGATTAACTGTTGACTGATTCAAACCCAATTACTTTATCTATCCAAGATGTTTTTCACAAAATCGAGATGTACTTGTTGTGCTACCTAACTATCAAGAAATAATCTAACTAGAGCAATTAACCAAATTAATAGCAAGTTCAATTAACAAACAATAGGAGAAGATATTCCAGGGTCACGGGTTAGTTAACAATCGTGTTGTGTTCTTGGCTTAAAACGACTAATTGATTTATCTGGATTGTTGATTGACAGGGTTTATATTACTCATAAGAATCTGTCGAGTTCTTACTCGCCTATTCAAGCTAACTCAATACCTATATGTCTATGGAATTAAGATTAACAAGAACGCATTTACAATTCCTGTATTCCAACCAAGCAGGGCAATGGGTATATGTCTATCCTAATTGCAAATCCGTTCTCCGAGGTTCAGGTTCAAGAACCTGCTCTATTTAATTCTATATGCAATCTAGAATTCCCACTTTCGAGTTCAACTCTAGATTCGTAGATAGTATTTCACTGTTACCTACTCAACAAAATAATTAAAAGCAGAATTAGATAAGCAATCCAATTTGATAAACCAACTTCGTCGAATTAAACGTCAAACAACAACTTTCATGTTTCACCATGACCCGAGAATAATGGGTTTTAGCTACTCATAACAACGTAAAGATATTCTATGAAAATATTCATCATGGAGAATTGCAAGAAAAAGAAGAAATAAAGAATTATGATGTTTTTTGGGTGATCTCTCGCACTTGTGTTTCTTGCCCAAATACTCTCCAAAACAAATCTCCCCTAATATGGCCAAATTCCTACTTTTTATAAGGGTTTTACACCAAATTTTTCCGATTTGACACTTTCGTCCCTGGCTTTTTCGCATTCTGTCGCAGTCCCACCGCGGGTACGCCAAGACCGCGGCCAAATAGGTCCTCTAAATCTGCAGCTCTGCTCTTCCGCGGTCCTACTGCAGTTACAGTCTGACCGCGGCAGACCAAGTTTACCTCTGCTTTTGTCTCTTCACTTGGTGCATTTCGTGGGCATTGTTTGATTAGCCTCATTTTCTCCGTAATTGATCCCAAACTTGCTCCATCAACTTCATTAGTTGGATATAGCTTGTAAAGCATGAAAAGCACTAATCAGAACATTTTGTTATCACTTTTTACCACAAAGCTATAAAAAAATGTGGTTCTTTTAGGGTCCAATTATAGTATAATTCACCTATTATCAATAGCCTTAACATACCTGAGTCGATTCTCTTGACAATCGCTCTAGCACACGTCAATTGCGACAATACGTAATGTCGAATTAAAGTAGGGAAAAATCTGTATGATATTCTCGAAAAAGATTGTACCGAGTTTTCTGATAAGGTTGGAAAGGTAAGAAGTGAACAAAAGTGGTATACTTCCTCCTCAGTCCTCTCCATTTTGTTTGTTTCGAAAGGATTTAATAAGCTACCATGGAGGGGCAACAACTAAAAAAAACTACCGAGGAAAATTACGCAATCTCTTTTGAGTTACTTCTTCTCAACAACTTCCATTTCTACGATCAAAGGTGGAAGAATTGAAACAGTTTGAATAATCACAAATTTTAGTAAATTAGGAAAAGTTTGAGCACACAAGAAAAATCAAATAAAAGTAATCCAAATCCAGAAAGATTTTGCTTATGAACTAAGCTAATCTTTTCCACAGTTAGAGATGAAATTTGAGCATGTCCTATTTAAAAAAAATGCGGGGAGCAGACAATAAAAGAAAAAGAGATAGAGAAGCTGAAAATATAAGGAAGAGAGAGACAGGGAAAGCATACACTTTTTCTAAGATCATTTGCTTAGTTTTGATCTTCAACTCCTTTAATGGATATACTACGCTAAAACACAAGAAACAACAGCAAAACTAAAGTTTTTCCCAAAATTTAGCTGCACTGATAGCCTGTTTCATCTAAATCAAGGAAATGATTTTCACTAGTTGAATAAGTGATTACTAAATAATTGAATGAATATAAATAAGGATAATTAACTGTAGCTATATCACTAGCACATGACATACTTATAAAAGTTAAGCACTAATCCTCGTTTTGAATATTATCAAACCAGGGAATTCAAATTAAAACATGTTAAGAGATCCAAACTAAACAGTCCTTGAAATTGATAATCAATTCCTACTAACACGTAGCATTCACGGTCATCATTCAATGCCTACGCTTCATTGCTTCTCATTTAAATAGTATATCTCAGAAGAAAGAGTCACTTTGTAAATCTTAGCATAACACTTTAAAACTTATGAAAAGATGTAACTAATTAAGAATGGATGTTCTCTACAAGAAAGAAAATGAATAGGCCGTATTTTTCTTTCTTGATAACACATTTTCACCAAATGAGATATAAGGTTCTTACCTCTTTAAATGTTGCCACCTATTTATTGGTGTAATAGTCACTTATTTGAGCCAAATCTTGCTGCCACGTTAGGGGCTTCATCTTTATTCAAAGATTCTTAAATAATCTCCTACTAAAATTTATTAATTACTCAATTATTCACATAATTAAGAATTATCTCAACTTACTTAAGATACTACTCATTTTTAAGGCACTTTATATATCTTACTATAATGGTCATGTGGTACCATATAAAATAAATACATACACTATTATTTCATTAAAATATCCATATAAAAATACATATATTTTCTCAACTTATAATTTTCTTAATCTCATAAAAAGAGTACAAATTTTCGTACGCTTAATTCTTAAAATGGTAAAAAAGATAACCTTCTTTTCTTGTGAGAAAATAATTTCTATCTTTACAATATAGAAATTCTCCTTAATAAAATTTCTCATATTATGTGTATAATTTAAAACATATTCGAAAGTAGTAATATTAATAACTATATAAAATTATATTTTTCAAAAAAAATTACAAAAATATTCCACTCAAAATACCACATCAAACATATATAATGGTATCAATATTATTAAACTTACAGGATCTTATAATAACAATGTCTTAAGCCCTCTATAACATCCTAATAGACATAATCCCTTTCATACTCATGTGGATTTTCTGCGACACATCCTAATGCTAAGGTACGGAATGTAATAGAAATGCAGGTAAAACCCCGCATGGCCTAAGAAACTTTGCACGCCCTTCACCGAAGTTGGAGGTGGAAGTTTAGAAATCACCTCATTCTTTGCCTTGTCGACTTCAATGCCTTTCTTTGAAATCTTGTGGCTAAGGACAATGCCTTCCTCGACCATGAAATGACATTCTCCCAATTCAGCACCAAAATTGTTTCATCACATCTTGCCAACACTTTATCTAAGTTTGCAAGACAATCATCAAAAGAATTCCTGACTACTATCCATGAAGACTTCAAGGTGATCATCCACCATGTCCATGAAGATAGCCATCATATACCTTTGAAAAGTCGTCGGTGCTTTGCACAACCCAAAAGGCATCCACTTGAAGGCGAAAGTACCATAAGGACATGTAAAGGTAGTTTTCTCTTGATCCTCCGGAGCAATAACAATTTGGTTGTAGCCAAAATAACCATCAAGGAAACAATAGAAAATACGGTCGGCCAATCTATCAAGCATTTGATCTAGGAAGAGAAGTGGAAAATGGTCCTTACTTGTGACTTTGTTGAGCTTACGATAGTCCATACGCACTCTCCACCCTGTCATCGTTCTTGTAGGAATCAACCCATTCTTGTCATTGGTGACCGCCATCATGCCCTCTTTCTTTGGGACACATTGAACAAGAGAAGTACATGAACTATCAGAGATGGGGTAGACAACCCCAACATCTAACCACTTGATGATCTCCTTTCTTACAACCTTTTGCATTGATTCATTTATTCTACTTTAAATAGATGGTTTGACACCTTCCTCCAAGTTAATCTTGTGCATGAAAAATACAGGGCTTATACCCCGAATATCCTCGAATATTCATCCAATAGCCTTCTTCCACTTTTGTAGCACCGCCAATATAGAGTCTACCTGCAACGTTAGTCAAACAAGAGGAAAGAATAACTGATAAAGTAGAAAAAGGGACAAGTAATTCATACTAAAGATGTGGAAATGGCTTCAACTGTAAGATATGATGCTCTTTAATTGAAGGCTTTATAGGAGGAGTTGTCCTATTTTCAAGATCCAAGGACAATTTGTGGGGTTCATATGTATACAACCCTATTCCTTGCAAAGAGTTCACATATTTCACAAAGCCATCCATCTCGTCATCATCAAAGTTAAGCAAAACGGCCTCCAATATATCACCAAAATTTATCACAAC
This sequence comes from Nicotiana glauca, assembly GCA_026770625.1. Taxonomy (NCBI): domain Eukaryota; kingdom Viridiplantae; phylum Streptophyta; class Magnoliopsida; order Solanales; family Solanaceae; genus Nicotiana; species Nicotiana glauca. The sequence continues at coordinate 1,985 of MU780029.1, read as the reverse complement.
ACTCTCTTCATCCACAATCACATCGGTCACCAAGTCCACGAGAAAGTAAACCCCATTGCTATTTAGTTGTCTCATGGACTTACACACATGGAAAATTACTTTTTCTTCACCAACCCGGAATGTAAGTTCTCTGGCTTCAACATCACAAGGAGCCTTCCCCGTAGCAAGGAAAGGTCTACCAAGAATAATCTGTAATGACCCAACCGGTCGTTTTTAGCTCTAATACATCGTTTAGCAGTTTGAGGTTATGAGCAGCTTCACTTCAGGTATTATGACTTATACGCATGGTCGGAATTGAATTTTAGGAAGTTCAAAGTTGATTTGGAAATTGGATTCTCATTTCGGAAGCTTTAAGTTGACAGAATTGACTAAGACTGGATTTTTGAGTAAACGACCTCGAAATCAGGATTCGAAGGTTCCAACAGGTTCTTATGATGATTTCTAACTTGTGACTGGATCAAGATTTAGAATACTCGGGAACATTTCGACACATATTGTGGAAGTTAGCATTTTTGGAAGAATTTTATAAGTTTGGATTAAAGTGCATTTTAGTGTTATCAATATCCGTTTGGGATTCCCAGTTTGTGAATAGCTCTGTATGGTAATTTTGGTATTGGGAGCGGTATCGGAAGTGAATTCGGAGGCTTGTGGGTCATTTTTGAATCATTTGGCTAAAGATAAAATTTTGAAGGTTTTTGCGGAGTTTGATCGAAGTAGAATTTTTGATATCGGGATCGAAATCCAATTCCAAAAGTTAGACTAGGTCTGTAATGTCGAATATGACTCGTGTGCAAAATTAGAGATCGATCGGACGTGGTTTGATAGGTTTCGACATCGAGTGTAGAAGTTTGAAGTTCTAAAGTTCATTAAGCATGAATTGGGGTGCGATTCATAATTTTGATGTTATTTGATATGATTTGAGGCCTCGAGCAGGTCCATGTTATGTTATGGCACTGGTTTGTGTGATTGGACGGGGCCCCGGAGGCCTCGGGTGTGTTTCGGGGTGGTTTCGGATCATTTTGGGCTATTTTGCAATAGCTTATGCTGGTGTCTGGTATTGTTCTTCGCGTTCGCGAGGATCCCCTAGCGTTCGCCAAAAAGGATTTGGCTTCAGGGACTCTGTTCTTCGCATTCGCGAAGAAGGAAATCTCTGTTGCACATGTCTGATTTCGAAGGCTCATATCTCGCAATCTATAAGGAACATGGAGATGATCCAAAAATGAATTTTGTATCTCTTTGTGTCTAGTTTTCAGAAAAGTAAACCATTTAGCATTTGGATTTGTGTATAAAACGTATGGCTAGTATACTACAGGTTGTCCGGCAAGATGAAGAGAGAATTTGTGTTGCACAGGACTGACCTTTGATGCTTATATCTTAAAATCTATAAGGAATTAGGAGATGACCATGTGAGCACGTGATTTTTGCCCTAAGCAAATTATTCCTAAAATCCAAACAAAATGATTTTTTCATTATTTTTACAATTTTTGTTGATATTTGTGGCATTTTTGTGTTAATTAGTTGCATAATAATTTTTATTAAAAATACAAAAAAAAATGCATATGCATTAGGATTTTTAATTTTACAATTTTAGTATTAATGCAATTTGGGAACAAATTGAAGAAAAATCAAAAGACAGCCTTTTTTAGTGTTTTAATTGGAAATTACTATAAAATAGATATTAAATGAAATAGAGAATTTAATTAGTTTAACAATTTAATAAAACACACAAAAGAAAAAAAAATTCAAAAATACAAAAGAAAAATAAAATACAAAAATACAAAAGGGAAATACAATTGAACTAATAAAGAAATTGGGTTAATAACCCAAACCTAAATGAAGGTACCCAAGCCAAAATTGCCCAGGCCCAAAAAATATGTCCATACCCAGTCCGCTCATAAGTCCAAACGACCCCGTTTTGGGGCTTTAAATCTGGATCGTTAAAACAATTGATCCAACGGTCACATAACATAGACCACTTAATAAGT
>MU780028.1:0-11025 GCA_026770625.1 Nicotiana glauca | reverse complement strand
CAAATATTGACCACTTCAAACATTTATGTACCATATAACTTCATTTCATCCAAATTTACTGCCCAAAATTTGACAAGAAAGACAAGAATAAAATCTGACCGTAAAAGGATGAGTTTGAACCTTGGTTTGTTTGGCAGCAAACCGAGCCAAATTGTTCGTCCGCAACCTCAATGGAAAGCTCGGCGAACCGGGCCTTGGCGACCTCCTACTCGCACAATGACGCCTCGTCGTCAACTAGTTTTTGGACTGATTTTCAGGTGTCGGAACAGTCATTCACATCTGACTTTGTTGCTGGTTTTTACGACGCAGCAGACTGGTACGAGAAGACGAAGCAGAAAGGGTCGTTTGGACGTGAGGAAAAAAAAAAGCAGGCTGCTGGTTCTTCGGACTGAAGGTGGTCAGCGACGGGCTGGGGTGTGACGACGATGACGAAGGTTCGGGGCTGGTTTCGTGGAGGAGAAGCAGCTGGTCATTTGGCTATGGCTAGCGACGGAAATGGTGGGTTGACGATGGAGATGGCTGGTTCACCATGGGAGGTGGGGGGTGGTTTCGGTTTTGTGTAGGTTTTTTCCCGTTTTCATTTTTTGTTGTGAAGAAGGCAACAATAGCCTATTTTTGTTTGTCTAAAATCTGATCCCCTCCCCAACGTTCTCTTGCCAAGTCAGGAGATGATTGAACAGTGGGTTTTCTCCTTGCCAAAAACGTTATTCCCCTTTCCTCCTTCCAAATCTGACCGTCCCCATGCATATGTGTGTGTAATGTGTATAAATATCTCTTGTAACTTTTTGTCCGTTGGAAAAAATCCCCACCCCCATCCGTGTGTGTCCCCTATGTGTTTAAGTGTCTTGCTTTTTTTTTTATATTTTTCTTACTTCAAAATCTGATGCCTTCCTTCCCCCTCCTCACGTTCTTTTTCTCTTTCTCCAATGTCACCTTTTTGTGTATAGTATATATGTCCATTGTATTGAAAATTTGAAAATCCCACGTGAGAGACCAAGGGTAGTGGGTCCTCATGTGGGTTCAAGAGTTATGGGCTTTATCTCGTGCTCCGTCCGTGTCCCTCAGGTGTGCGGGGCTCGGGTTATTATGGGCTAGGTCCGAAAATTAAGCTTAAAATCGGGTAGTTTGAACCCGAATATTATTCTTTGCCCGAAGCCGAGAATAAGAACACGATGTTATTTAATTAATCCTACGCAAGCAAAATAGCTATAAAATAAGACAAAATTATTTTTATATTTTTTTCAAGATTAAAGCAACTACAAAACATTAATAAAACTATTTTTTGCTTTTTTATATAAAGATAAAAAATATAAAGTACTATCTTTTGTATTTTTCTTTAAGTTTAAAAATGATTACAAAATATTAATGACACAATTTTTTATAATTTTCGAAATTATATAAAGATAAAATATAAAGTATTAGTTTTTGCATTTTTTAAGTTTCAAATGGCTACAAAATATTAATAAAACTATTTTTGTAATTTTCGAAATTATATAAGGATTAAAAATAAGGTGATATTTTTGTATTTTTCAAGTTTATAAAAATACATAAACTAAAATTTATATATCATTTTTTGTAATTTTCACTTTTTGATGAAAATAAAGTAAAATGGTCAAAATTAGCTAAAATAGCTACATTAGGCCTAAATTAAATATTTATGCTAAAAATATGAAAATTCTCGGGGAGGGTAAAAAATCACGTGTTTACAGACTTAATTAATAGCAAACTCCCCAACTTGGATCAAAATCATATATCAAAACGCACTCAATAAATCATAACGCACATACTCTATCGCTGCCGTAATCCCATAGTGAGATTGAACTCACTCATTCATAAGCTTGTGGAAACACAAATCATCTGGAAGTTTAACTCTTCTACAATTCTTGTATTCACTCACAAAACAGTTGAGCTCACTCCCTCGGCGACCAAATTTTTTTTTACTAAATCCCAAATTTTTCAAAAAAAATTTCAGCAGAGTCTCCTTTGTAATTGGGCCTATCTACCTGCCAGAGATTCACCAAAAACATCTTAACAAAACATCCACAATTGACAAAGCATCACAATTTATATCAATAACATTAATCTCAATATTACATGTATTATATTATCGAAATTGATACATGGACATGCGTTGCACCTATTTGAATCGTAACACATAGAAAATACCTTTCGATCCTCCATTATTGGGCCATTCAACCTAAGTAAGAAAATTTTCTTTCCTTAATGTTTTTGACCTTCAAGGTGGGCTCCTCGAGTCATAGATTTTGTCATAATACATTTACAGAAGCGATCTCAGCTCCCAGACTTATCTAACTAGTATGACAAATAGTTTCCCCTCATAAGCCAATTACCCATTAGCTTTACCTTTAGTTAATATTTTTGTATACCTTCCACTGTCATACACATTACACAATCACTTAATCCTCCTGAGTCTAAACTCATACTGTAACATGAAATTTACTTCACTACAAATAGGACACTTGAAAAGATTCTTCACGCGCCCATAACTCGAGGCTACATATCCTATCACAATGGAAATCATACACTCAATAGTTTATCTATCATTCAGTAGACCTCTCTCGTCACTTCTAGGTCATATAGATACATCTCGTAGTACTAACATACTCATCCCGTAGCTATCCAAACATCATTCCCGATAATAGGGACAATACCGAACTTATAAGTTTAAAACACTTGCTCACACAATTAGCACCACGGTGCTTAAGCCATACGCAAAGACCCGGCCTCAAGTCCTTCAGAATGGCCCAACATCAACTCACAAAGATCACGTCTCGCCCCTCGATAGGGGAATTACAAGCCATCAAGGCACATCTAATACTGAGCGCTCGTTTGCGCATACGAACACGTGGATGGAATTGTAAGAATTACTTTTTCCAGCAGAATCAAGGACGCACGATAAGAATTCAAGAATATGAAGTTTTCCTAAAGGTTCTGCAGCCTCTCGAGGATAAATACAGACGTCTCCGTATCGATCCACGAGACTCTACTAAACCTGCTCATGACTCGCGAGACCTAGTAACCTAGGCTTTGATACCAACTTGTCACGACCCAATTCCTAAACTCGATCGTGATGGCGCTTCTCGTGAAGACAAGGCCAGCTAACAGAACATTTATACCTCTTTAACAGTTACTTAGCATAAATAAGTCTGAATCACAGATAATATAATCACAAGTGCGGAATAAACGTGATAAAGTAGGGGAACCATCCCGACTCAACCCAAAATCGGGATGTCACAAGTCATGAGCTACTATAGAGTTTTACTAAAATTCTACAAGTATGGAACTAGGAACAAAGTCTAAAGATATCATAAATAATAAAAGATAAGGGAGAAAACGGGGCTGCGGACGTCAACAACTATCTCGTTACTCCAAGTCACCACCTGGTCTGGGAAGAATTAGGGCTCAGGAGTGAACTCAGCTCTGCCTGTATCTACATACATGGTGCAGGGAGAATGTGAGTACTCCGACCCAGTGAGTAATAAAAATAAATAATGACTGAAAGCATAAAATCTCATAAAGGCACAAATAACGCTATCTCAAGCAGTAAAATCAGTTACACAATAAAATCGTGAAGTATCAGATAAATCTCTTTTAAAACAGTGAAGACAAATAATTTCAACAAGTAAGAAATAATCAGAAACCTGCCCCTCGGGCTCAATATCAAACTCTCAGTACAGTATCAATCCCGCGGGCTTACTCCCAACTCACAAAGTACAACATCAGCCTCTACGGCTCACACAATACAACATCAGCCTCTCGGGCTCACTCCCAAAGTACAATATCAGCCTCTCGGGCTCACTCCCAACTCACAAAGTGCAATATCAGCCTCTCGGGCTCACTCCCAGCTCACCTGGGTACCCGCGCTCATTGTGGTGCTCCTATAGCCCAAACGCTATATTATCATAAGGCCTTAAAGCCTGTCACATCAACATAAGGCCTTAAAGCCTGTCACATCAACATAAGGCCTTAAAGCCTTCTCACATCACACTCGAGGCCTGAAAGCCTCCTCACATCACCCAATATATCCTCATATATGGCCTTCGGCCTCAATCAGTCCAGAAAATAATCATAAGCCCCTTGGGTAACAGTAAAACAATAGTGCTCAGCTCAACATCAATTCAAACATCATTTAAATCTCAAGTTTGAGTAAAAATATAGCTGAGTTCATGAGACAGTATAATTCAATTGGACAAAGTTCAAATAATATTTAATTAGTTAGGAAACAGTGATGGAAATTCACAAAGGGTTTCAAATAGTCGGCACGAAGCCCAAGTATGGCAATAAGCCCAAGCATGGTGAAAAACAACAAGTCTTTATCAAATACGCGGTAAAATATCAACCGGGATGGACCATGTCACAATTCCCAATAGTAAATGACCCCGCGCTCGTCATACAGCGCGTGCCTCATCTCAACATAGAACTACATTGTGCAATCCGGGGTTTCAAACCCTCAGGACATCATTTAAAATCATTACTCACCTCGATCCAGTAAAATCTCTAGCTCGCGATGCCTTTTTCCCTCAAATCGGCCTCCACGCGCATCGAATCTATCCAACATCAGAGCGAATACATTACAATATGCCAATGGGACAATACCCAATAGTAAACAATCGAAAAATATCAAAATTCACGAATTTGACAAAACCCGAGCCCCGGGCCCACGTCTCGAAAAATTAGAAAATTAACATCACCGGATTTCTTATCTCGTCACGAGTCCGTACATACCAAGAACTCCCAAATCGGACCACAAATGGCCCCTTAAATTCCAAATTTAAAATTTCAATTTCAAGCCCTAATTTCTTACTATCTAGGTATATTTTCATGAATTTCAAGGATTATTTCACAATATAATCATGTATTTAGTTCATAGGACTTACGTCCAATTACTTCCCGTGAAAACCTCTTCAATTCCCATCCAAAAGCTCTCAAGGTTGCTCAAAAATGGTGGAAAAATGGGTTTGGTTCGCAGATGAAATGCTTTTAACATTCTATCCGGTATTGTAGCTAACACTATGCGATCGCAATAGAGCTCCTGCAATCGCATAGAACAAAATTCCCGGGCACTGTAGCTAACCCTATGCGATTGCATAGAACAAAATTCCAGCTACAAATTTAACCCTATGCGATCGCACACCAACTGCTGCGATCACATAGAATAATTTTTCTACTAAAAATTTCGGATCAAACTTACACTGTGCGATCACATAGAACAACCAAACAACCCCTCGAAATCCTTCTATGCGATCGCATCCCCTCTCCTACGATCGCATAGAGCAAAATCCTGTAGCACTGACCTGCAATTTTCTGCAGCAGCCAAAGTCCGAAAAACCTCCCATTAGCCATCCGAAATCACCCCGGGACCTCAACCAAAAATACCAACACCTCCTATAACATCATACAAACTTGTTCCAATCATCAAAACGCGTCAAACAACGCCAAAACCATCAAATTACATCGAATTCAAGGCTAAGTACTTCTAAAATTTCCAAAACATGTCCGAATGACCTAAAATTTTGCACGCATATCCTAAATTACCTAACGAAGCTATAGCAACTCTCAGAATTCCAATCCAACTCTCGGATCAAAATCTCACCTATCAACCGGAATTCGCCAAAATACTAACTTCGCCAATTCAAGCCTAATTCTACACCAGACCTCCAGAATTACTTCCGATCACACTCCTAAGTCACAAATCATCCCCCGAAGCTAGCCGAATCATCGTAATTCAAGCCCTCTAACACCAATCCAAATCAACTCGTTCACACCCAACATTGATAATGAAGCATAACGAAATAGAAAATGGGGAAAACAGGGAAGTAGCTCATGAGACGACGGGTCGGGTCGTCATAAAAATTTAGTATTTTGTATTCTATAATATATTATATAAAGGTCTATATCTCTCTTTTTTTAGCTTACATATACTTGGATGGATTAGGGGTGATAAAATGGTTAAAAGAAAACAGTTAACCATCCATATTATCCACTAAAAAATACGTTGGATAATGAACTTTTTAAAAATGGATCACATATGGATAAAACCCATATTATCCACTTAGAAAATGGATAACCAATGGGCAACCAATGGATAACCAGTGAGTTTTTACATTCATAAAGCCTTAAGAATTCTCCCAAAAGTGATCATATGCAAGAAGTCATGGATAATATGGTTGTTCATATTATCCATTGGTAAACCCATTTTTTATGTAAAAATTGCACGGGGCGCCCTATTTGGTCGCCCCAATTTAACTTATACCCATTTTTTTAAAAGCTGGAACTTGTACCCATTTTTTAAACAACTCCGGTCCCCTTTCTTCTCCTCCTTCTCCTCCTTCGTTTTCTTCTTCTTTCTTATGCTATTGTTGGTGCTGCTATCACTACTAAAAATCCGAAAAAAAAAACGACCATAAAAAGCGACCAATGTTGGTCGCTTACTGGCCAAAAAGCGACCAAACATGCCTGGTCTATATTAAGCTGGTCCATTTACCTTAGGGACAAAACTTGGTCGCTAATTAGATAGCAACTTTGGTCTCTCAGGTGAAAGGATCAAATTTTCCTGGCAAAGCATATAGCGACCAACTTTGGTTGCCCAAATATTTTAATATTATATATTTGGCGACCAAAGTTGGTCTCCAGATGCGAAATAGCATTTTATTTTTATTTATTGTTAATCATATTAAGCGACCAACTTTGGTCGCTATATTAATAAATGTTATAATTTTTTATTTAATTTTCGACCAAAATTGGTCGCTAATGGAAAGAATTAATTAATTTTTTTACCTTAAGCAACCAACCTTGGTCGCTAAATTACCAGAAATTGATTTTTTAAAATACAATAGCGACCAAAATTGGTCGCTATTGCCCAGAAAATTATTTTTTTTAAAAAGTGAATAGCGACCAACTGGAGACCAAAGTTGGTCGCTTTTTTTGGTATATTTTTGGCAGAAACTGCCTGTTTTGGCTGCTACACCACCTGCCAGGTTATACCAAATATCATAAACATGCATTTTATGCCAACAACAACAACAACACTAAAAATCAACAAAATATAATAGTAGTTCATTCGTCACATTAGATAACATTAAGCTAATAAAACTAAGTTAACGTTTATTACATGCTCATTCGAAAACTAGTACTATTGTCTAGTTCAAAGTATATAAAGTAGTTCTTTTAGCATCCTCGTTCAAAAGTTGGATTGCCTCGGCCAACTTGTTTGGTGGCTGACTGGGTATGAATTCCCCCACATCAGCTGTGAAGCGAACCTATAAGAAAAATTATATTGAATTAATATTTCAAAATTTATATAAAAGTAAATCAAAATACTTAATAAAAACTAAAAAACTTACATGTATAGTCGAGGTTCGACGCTCTACCCACCTTTCTGAATCAGTCTCTTTCTTCTTCTTTACATTACGAGTTCATTGAATAGCTCATCTTGCATCATTGGCATCGTAAAGCTGTCCGGTAGCTTTGGTGATTATCCTCGTGGTACTATTACTCGGGATGAACTTGGATACAGAGAATAACTTGGATACAGTAGCTGACAGGGTGTGTCTTTTGATCAATTGTTGTTCTCATTAGCGGCAATGATGTTGAGACTGCAATGGCATGTGTTTCAAATAGTGATGGTGTAGGCAGGAATTTTAACATTTCCTAAGTAGATAAAAGAAAGATTATAGAGGAATTCTCTACTTCATTTTCCAAGAAGAAAAGAAGTTTAATTGAGAGTGACAAGGGTGATGGTGATGGAATGTTTTCCGTTGGTCATGACAGTTCCAATAAAACGGGGATCATAAGACTCTATGATGACAAAGATCATAGGAAGTTTTGTTCTTAACTTTCTTCCAAGTCTGATCCGTACAAGCTTAGTGGGATATTGGTGATATATTCTTCGGATTCAGACAATGATTTGTCTGACAAAAGTATGGAACTGCTACTCAAAAGAATGAAAGCTAAAACGTTTTTCTTGGTAGAGACTTATGATCCCCGTTTTATCTAAGTATGTAGAGCGAAGAAAAAGGAGAGAAAGAGACTTCTCTAAGTGGGGTCATTACAATCTTGATTTGATCATGTTGCGTTTAGCCAAATGGTGCTTAGATATAGGGGCGGAGCTATAGCTACGGGTTCGGCGAATAGTTTTTGTCCAAACCTTATATTTGTCTTATTAAATTTATTAAATATATATTAATTATTAATTTAGAAACCAATAACTTAATATGATTAGAATTCCGAACCCATAACCTTTAAATCTTGGTTCCGCTTCTGCGTGGATCATTATCAATGAGATGGGGAACACAGTATAGTGTACTAATTGTATAAATATTTTTTATACCGTTAATATTTATAACTTAAAACTCTATCTTATGAAGTTGATACATGGCAAAAACATTTTCGGAGAAAATTATACTTAGAAGCACTTTTTAAAAGCTTGGCCAAACACTAATTGCCGCTCAAAAATATTTTTAAAACGGTAGGTAGAATAACACCAGATCTTTGTAACACTGATTTGTCTGACAAAAGTATAGAGTCTTATGATCCCCGTTTTATCGGAACTACCATGACCAACGGAAAATATTCCATCACCATCACCGTTGTCGCTCCCAATTAAACTCCTATTCCTCTAGGAAATTGAAGTATAGAATTCCTCTATTACCTCTTCTTTTATCTACTTAGGAAATGTTAAACTCCTACCTACACCATAACTATTTGAAACACATGTTCTTGCCTTCTCATCATCGTTGTCGCTAATGAGAAGAACAATTAAAGGCACACTCTGCCAGATACCGTGTCTTAGTTATTCTTGGTGGAAGTTCCTTTGCATGTCTAATATTACCATCAACCCCTTCTATAAAATCCTCCCGTAATCTAAAATTCCAATACATAAACCAAAATTTTAATTCATATCCTAAAGGTTCAACTCATATCCAAAAAAATTCAATTAACAATCTAAAATTCCAATTCATAAACAAAAATTCAAGCTATATCCTAAAGGTTCTAGTCATATCCTAAAATCACAAGTTCATATCCTAAAATTCCAATTCATATCCTAAAGCTTCAATTCATATCCTAAAGGTTCTAGTCATATCCTAAAGGTTCTTGTCATATCCTAAAATCTCAAGTTCATATCCTTAAATTCCAATTCATAAACTAAAATTCCAATTCATATCCTAAAGGTTCTAGTCATATCCTAAAGGTTCTAGTCAAAATTTATATAAAAGTAAATCAAAATACTTAATGAAGAGTAAAAAACTTACATGTATGTAGTCGAGGCTCGACCCTCCTTTATGAATCAGTCTCTTTCTTCTTCTTTACAATACGAGTTTCATTGAATAGCTCATCTTGCTTTATTGGCATCATAAAGCTGTCTGGTGGCTTTGATACAANTAGGTAGGATTTAACATTTCCTAAGTAGATAAAAGAGGTTATAGAGAAATTCTCTACTTCACTTTCCAAGAGGAAAAGAAGTTTGATTGATAGTGAAAAAGTTGATGAAGACGTAATTTTTTTCCTTTGGTCGTCGCAGTTCCCATAAAACGTGGATCATAAGACTCTATGATGACAAAGATTATAGGAAGTTTTGTGCTCGACTTTCTTCCAAGTCTGATCCTTACAAGCTTAATGTGATATTGACGATATTTCTTCGGATTCAGAGAATGATTTGACCGACAAAAGTATGAAAATGCTCTTAAAAAGAATTAAAGGTAAAACTTTTTTCTTGGTAGAGAAGGATCCTGAAATATCACCAATATCACATTAAGCTTGTACGGATCAGACTCGGAAGAAAGTTGAGTACAAAACTTCCTATAATCTCTGTCATCATAGAGTGTTATGATCCCCGTTTTATGGGAACTTCCATGACTAACGGAACACTATCTGTCTTCATCAACCTTGTCACTCTCAATTAAACTTTTTTTCCTCATGGAAAATGAAGTACATAATTCCTTTATAAGCTCTTCTTTTATCTACTTAGGAAATATTAAATTCTTACCTACACCATCACTATTTGAAATGCATGCCATTGCCTTCTCATCATCACTGTCGTTAATAAGAAGAACAATTAAAGTCACATTCTACCAGGTACTGTGTCTTAGTTATTCTTGGTGGAAGTTCCATTGCATGTCTAATAACGTTATCAACCTCTTCTACAAAATCCTCCCGCAATCTAAAATTCCAAAACATAAACTAAACGTTCAATTCATATCCTAAACCTTCAATTCATATCCACAAAGGTTCAAGTCATATCCTAAAGGTTCAACTCATATCCTAAAAAAGTTTAAGTCATATCATAAAATTTCAATTTATATCCTACAAGTTCAATTCACAAGAACAAAACCTAAAAACTAAAAGTTCATCAATTCATATTGTAACGACCCGACCGGTCGTTTTGAGCCCTACCACGTCGTTAAGAAGTCTGAGGCCATGATCATCTTAATTTCAGGTATTGTAACTTGTTCGCGTGGTCGGAATTTAAATTCAGCAAGATCGGAGTTAAATTTGAATGAAAATTCTCATTTGAGAAGCTTAAAGTTGAAAGAATAAACTAGGATTGGAATTTTGAGTAAAAAACCTTGGAATCATGATCTGAACGTTCCAGTAGGTTCGTATGATGATTTCGGACTTGGGCGTGAGCCCGGATCGGGTTTTGGGTAACCCGGGAGCGTTTTGGCGCCTATTGTAGAAGTTAGAATTTTAGAAGGAATTTATTAAGTTTGGCTTGAAGTGCATTTCAGTGTTATCGATGTCTGTTTGGGATTCTGAGTCTGTGAACAGCTCCGCATGGTGAATCTGGAGTTGGGAGCACGATCGGAAGTGAATTCGGAGGTCCGTAGGTCATTTTGAAGCCATTTGGCTAAAGTTAGAATTTGGAAGTTTTTGAGAAGTTTGACCGGACGTTGACTTTTTGATATCGGGGTGGGAATCTGATTTCAGAAATTGGAGTAGGTCCGTAATGTCAAATATAACTTGTGTGAAAAATTTGAGGTCAATCGGACGTGATTTGATAGGTTT
>MU780027.1:32118-42849 GCA_026770625.1 Nicotiana glauca | reverse complement strand
ACAAAATCTGCGGGGAACACGAATTTCCCCACCTGAATGAGTACATCATCAAGGATCCCAAATGGACGTTTCACAGTCTTGTCGGCCAGCTGCAGCAACATAGAGGTGGGTCTAGCTCTCCCAATGCCCATCCTCTTATAAATAACCAGGGGCATAAGATTGATGCTGGCCCCTAAATCACAAAGTGCCTTAGTAAAGGCGAAGTTCCCTATAGTGCATGGAATTGTAAAGCTACCTGGATCAGATAACTTTTCAGCTACAGGTCTAGACACCACTGCACTACAGGTCTGAGTAAGTGTCACCATGGACAAGTCTTGGAAGTCAAACTTCCGAGACATCAAATCCTTCATCATTTTAGCATACCCAGACATCTCCTTTAAAGCTTCAATCAATGGAATGTTTACCTGAATTCGCTTGAGCATTTCAAAGAACTTTTTGTATTGCTCCTCCTTTTGGCGCTTGGCCAACCTCTGTGGGAATGGTGCAGGAGGTTTTTTCTTCCCAATCACTTGGGATTTCTCTTTCTCAGCTACACTTTTGACTACTGGCTCTTCAACTGGCTCAGCTATTTTCTCGGTCTCTTGCTGCTTATTTTTCTCATCATATACGGGTTGGACTGTCACCTCTGTCAATACCGTAGACTCATCTAGCTCAATGGGCACTAGAATGAGTGTCGCAGCCTGTATGTTACCTCTTGCTCTCTCTTGCTCAACGACAAGATCCCTACCATTTCGGAGACTCACCGCCATCAGCTGCTTTGGGCTCTGATCTTTTGGATTGATTTGGGTATCTGCAGGTAATGTCCCTTGAGGGCGATTGTTCAGTGACATCAAGATCTGGCCTACTTGTACCTCAATATTTTTAATGGCTGCATCATGTGCATCCACTCTTTCATTCATCTTGGCATTGGACCCAATAACCTGCTGCATCATTGCTTCCAGTCTTACAAACCCATCTTCTTGTCTTCCACCATGCTGTTGTTGAGGTGGATGGTACCCTTGCTGCTGATTGTTGTACCACTGTGGTCTAGGATACAGTGCCATGTTGTTGGGGGGTCTCATACCTCCCATGTTTCCGGCGTTGTATTGTGGTTGAGGTGGCCTGTACTGCTGTTGAGTCTGCTGACCCCAATTCTAATTTCCTTGTCTCTGACCCCCATAGTTAGCCACATAGTTCACATCTTCAGGGTGCTGATGATGATGATCATGCTCTGCATTCCATGGATTACCAATTGGCTGGATTATGCAAGATGCGCACAAACCCCCATTGGTAGTATCTACTATATGTACCTGCTGTTTAACTCATGATTCCTCCACCTTTTTGGTGAGGATGCTCATCTGTGTCAAGATAGTCGCCATATTTTTAGCCATAGTGTTGGAAGGATCAAGAGGCACTGAGTGCACCACTGGAGTGATAGGTGTATTCCTAGTTGTCCATCCCGAATTCTGTGCCATTTTATCCAGCAAATTCTCACCTTCTCTCCAAGTCTTGCTCAAGAACGCCCCACCTGCTGAGGCATCTACAATATTCTTCATGCTGTTAGACAGTCCCATGTAAAACCGTTGTCCCAACATCTGTTCTAGAACATTGTGGTGAGGACACATAACCAACATTCCTTTAAACCTGCCTCATGTCTCATGTAACGTCTCCATTGGTTTCTGCTTGAAGCTTACGATCTCGTCAATTTGTTGAGCAATTTTGTTGGGCGGGTGAACTTTTTGTGGAATTGCTTGACTAATTCATCCCAAGTTTCTATAGAGTTGATAGGGAGTGAATTCAGCCAAACCTGTGTAGCTCCTGTCACCGAGAATGGAAACAATAATAGCCTAATTGCTTCCGGAGTTACGTTGGGTTGCCTTTGTGTTTTGCATATGGATAAGAAGTTCTTCAAGTGCTGCTGAGGATCTTCTATTTGTGTCCCAGAAAAGAGTCCCCTGTTTTGCAACAAGTGTAGCATATTGTTTGTGATCTTGTATTGCGGGCACAACAATGGCAGTAGCCAAATTATCAGTTGTTGGTTGTGCCCAGTCATATAATGCACCCTCAGGCACAGGAGGTGCCTCTTTCCTGGCATTTAAGCCAGCTTGCTCATTCCTGACGTTTCCGTTGGGATCGTTTATGTCTCCCATGTTAATTTTGATTTTGTGTGTTTGTTGGGATTGTTGAATTCTTTTGGTGGCATGGTTTAATTCCCGGAATGTTTGCTTGGGGCCTGAGAGTCCTTCAAGTAGTTCTCCAGTCCTCGTAGACTTTCTAGGCATACACCTGAGCAACCAAGTCAACAACCGTTAAATTTTCAATCAAAAGTTGGGTAGAGAGAAAACTGACTACAATAAGAATCTTTGTATTTCTGTCAATGGCAATTGATAATTTCGTTAACTCCCCGGCAACGGTGCCAAAATTTGATCACGCCCAACTATGACTTATAAAAAGGACTTTGCGGACGTTGCAAATATAACCCGAGTATTACGTCCAGGGTCGAATCCACAGAGAGTTAACCTATCAACCACTATCTTCAGACCCACTAATTCTTCAGAACCAATTTCCCAAATATTCAAATCTCAGTTGAATGTTCTTTAACAACTACGCTTGCAAGTAACTAAATAGCTTTAAACTAAACTAATAAGATTATAAACAATAATGAGAAGAAGCTAAGGCAATGATTTCCCCTATTGATGGAATCCCTTCTGTTTATGCTCATAAAAATTTACCAACACATCTCTATCAATCATGAACGCTAATCTTACCGTAAATCTCTCCCGAGTAATCACAGTAATTTACTATCGCACTCTCCCGAGATACACTAGCTTACTTTATTTAGCACGATTCACTTTAAATTACACCCAAGGCTTTTTTATCCCTAATCCCGCCTTTAAGCCCACAATTATAGATTCCTCTAATAATCTAGGAGTGGTGTTGTTCAATAATAACCTAAATATGCACTCTTTTTCAAGTTATGCACACTAAATAGGCACAACTAATTGAGGATCCTATCAATTAACTACAACAAACACGAAGTTGAACAAATAGAGATTAAACTAGCAATTTGTATTCACATAAACAAAAAGTTCATCACCCGATAGGTTCCATCAAAACCTTAGACAAGGAATTGAGCTACTCATGGCTATGGAAAAATAAATTAAGATAGAATTCATCATTAAATCAAAAGTAAAGAAGAAAGATGTTTGGAGTATTCTCTCACAATAATTTTCCTTGATAAGAACCCTAAAAATCAATACATGCCTCTTTTGGGCAAAGTCTAATGTTTTAAATAGGGTTTAGGTCTAAAAATCCCGTATTTGACACTTTGACCCCTGAACTTTTCTGTGTCTGCCGCGGTCGCGGTAGAACCGCGGCCAATCACACTCTCTGCATCTCTAAAGTTCTGAAGCTTTCTTGCACCACAGTTCTGCCGCGGTCGCGGTAGAACCGCAGCCAAACCACTTTTCTGAATCTTGAGGGCTGGCAGGGCGTAGCTTCATTGGGAACTTACACATTTGGCCACTTTTCTCCAATTTTGACTCCAAAACTGATTCTTAGCCTTCCTTATATATATATCATTTGCAAATCATGAAAAACACTAATAAGAGCATTTTGTTATCACTTTTAGCATTAAAACTACACAAGAAGGTGATTATTTAAGGTGTGATTATAGTCAAATTCACCTATTATCATCGTGCCATGCTTATGAGAGTTAATGCACGAAGGGTGATGTCGTGCCAATATTGTGAGAGTTAATGCACGAAAGGTGATGCTGTGCCATGATTTTGAGAGTTAATACACGAAGGGTGATACCGTGCCGATTCTGTTGATTCTTATGGTGAGGATGAGAGTAAAAGCACGAAGGGTGATGCCGTGCATGTGTTACTGTTTTCCTTATTTTCGTTGATATAATTATGGTGTTCTTTATGTTTCTCTACTGAATTTCTATTAAGTATTTTATATTCCCCGCATCATGCTTCCCTTCACATCTTTATCTGTTATTCCCTGTTTTTATTATCCATTTGTATATGATTTAACTGCACAGATTTACATGATTGTCGTGTCCTAGCCTCGTCACTACTTCGCCGGGGTTAGGCTCTACATTTACCAGTATATGGAGTTGGTTGTACTAATACAACACTCTGCATTATTTTGTGCAGATTTCGGTGCCGGACTTGGTGAGTAGCTTGAGATAGCTGCCTTCAGTCCAGTGAGATCAAGGTAGATCTGCTGGCGTCAGCAGAGCCCTGAAGTCCCCCTTTTCCCTGCTTTAGATTTTGTTGTCTCATTTCATTCTGAGAACAATTGTACTTTTCTTTCTAATCTAGTGGTTGTAGATATTCGTAGATGTTCGTGAAATTATGACACCAGATTCTCGGGGTAGACGTGTATTGGAGTATTATGAATTGTTATGATATTTTTGCACTTTATATCTGTTTAGATTTAATTACTGTGTATACCTGTTTGGTTTAATAATCAATGTGTTAGTATGTATCGGTCGGCTTGCCTAGCTTTCACAAATAGGCGCCATCACGACTCCCGAGGGTGGGAAATTCGGGTCATGACGGGTAAGTATTTTCTACTCAGTTTTGATTATATCCCATGAATCTATCTTCGATTATAACAATTGGTTGATGAATTTTAAAGAGGAAATTAGGGGTATTGTCCTAAAGTATCATAATATATTTTTTTGAGTTTTGAATACCGATTTGGAGTTAGATTTGAGTGAAACTAGTATGGTTGGACTCGTAATGGAATGGATTGTCGGATTTTGTAAGTTTTGTTGAGTTTCGAGGTGTGGGCCCTGGTGTGACTTTTGGCCAAATTTGGGATTTGATGTAGAATTCGATCTTTATCATTTGTAATTGCTTCACTGGGCTTTATCTGATGTATTTGAGTTGCTTGTGTCTAGTTTTGAGTCGTTTGGAGGTCACTACATGCGTGATGACATTCTTGGAGCGTCGCTTGACTTGTTCGACGTTTGGAATTAGCTTATTTGAGATAAGTAACTCTTCTAAACTTAGTGTTGAGGGTATAAACCCCGAATTATTTGTTATGTGATTGATGTTGAGGTGACGGGCGTGTAGGCGTGCACCCTGTGAATTATGACTTTGTCATTTCCAGGGCACTGAATAGTGACTATATTTTGTTGATATATGTGTTTTCACCATGTGATTAAGTAACTGAGCCATCAAATCATGCTAGATATCATGTTTAGGATTTATGTTGATATTGTTAGGACCCATAATGGTCGTTTCTTGTTGTCATCTCACTGATTTTATTGGTATTTAGTACTCAGTCATATTCATGCATTCATATCATATATCAGTCTCAGTTGTTATTTATTGATACATCATATTATTGTTGTCGGGCTAGTTTCATAACATTGAGAGCCTAAGAGCCTGGAAAGATTGATGACTGAGTGAGGCCGAGCGCCTGAGTGAGAGTGATATTATGGGATCATACTGCACGCCCCAACATATTATATTGATTACATTTTTGGAATTTGGCTCTGCACAACAGCGATATAGCGCTTGGGCAGAAGGAGCCCCTTCGGAATCTACACACCCCCAGTGAGAACAGTCGGCTATATATATGTATATATATAGCCTGATCGCCTGTAAAAGGTTCTTACATTGTACCGCAGACCAACGTAGGTTCCCAAAAGAGAACGTCAGTAACATCCATTGTACTCATTGAGTCTCAACGACAAGGGACGAAACTTTAATAAAATATACATTACGAGCAAAGATTCTAAATGCATGAAAAACATAAAGCTTATAAGAACAATTCTAAAATAATTGCATACTAGCAGTTTATGAATATTCTAAAAGATTTTTTTTTTTAATTTCTTATAAAAAATTCACTTTGTACTTTGGGAGTTTCAACTATCCTGATTTATTTTTGTCGTAGTCACTGTGTGATCGGTACGGGTTCAATCCCAACCTTACCGAATAGGCCCAATTCCCACAAGGTGCCACTCGCTTCATGGTTCTCAGTGCTCATTTATCATACCTTAGCTTGACTAAGTAAATTTTCAGCAACGAGACCCTCGGCTCGTGTGCGCCCTACTTTGGCATAAGTAGTTTAAGAAAGCCAATGCCTTGGTCAGGACCCTCGGCATGGACGATGACCCCTTCTCATAATAGGTGATACTCCAAAAAATCTATTCTTTCAAAAACATCTTCTTGTGACTTTTCAAGCCTAAATCTTTTATACATACTTATATTGATATTCTTAAATGTAAAGCATGTCATAAGAATGAAATAAATATTCAAAAGTATTTCTAGAGATTCTTGCTTCTTCATGAATTTTTTTTCAACATGAAAATGGCATATAAGAATTACACAAAAATCTAAAAATTTAAGCACATATATCAGAATAAATCATCTAAACTTTAATTAGAATAATTCTAAGCTAATAAGTACTCACTCAGTTCAATTAAATACATATTAACTCTTTTAAGCAATTCATCAAACACATTGTATGCGTATTTTTGTGAGTTAAACCATTTTAGTAAATGGTTATATCAACTCACCTTAAAACTCCGAGCCAATACGTAGGTCCCAGTCCAATTATACCCATTAAATAATTGATTCTATAACAACTAGTGTATTTTAATTAATTTTTAAATTTTCACACCTAAACATGAAATTTATTGTTGATATAGAGAAAAAAGAGAATTAACTATCTAATTCTTATACCGTAGGATAATTGAGAATAAAAATTTTTATATATTTGAGTTCAAAAACTAGTGATTTGTAAAGAAACCCAAAATATTCCTTTGCCAGCGTGAGTAAGCAGCCTCTGTTTCGTGAGCGAACAGAACACTAGTTCTATTTTTCGTATAAGGCTTTTGCCTTCTGCCTTTTGCCTTTTGCGTGAATGACATAAACCTATTATTTAAGGCTTTAAGCCTTTTGCCTTCCCATTTTATAGGCGTTAGGCTGGCCACCACCTTTTTTGTTATTTTGACCCCCTTTTCTTTCTTGTTTTAACTTAACTAATAATTAATGATATCCACTTTTAATAACTAATAATATTAAAATTATTCATATTTCTCTAATTGTATATCCAATTACTTTTAAATAGAGAAGTAACTCAAGGTCAATCACCAGAGTTTAAATCCGTAATAGAAATATATTTTTTATGTACTCAAGGCAAGATTTAAAAAATTAAATTTTATAATTAGCGTGTGTTGAAACTTTTATAGATTTGAGTAGTGTTACATGCACAAGGGTTTTCACAAAGGCCTGATGTCGATATGAAGAGACATATTCACCTGTTAGGATGCAATACTATTTCGTTATCTCATTAGTATTGATGTCCATGAAAAGCTTAATATGCATTTAATGGATGTGGTTACAACCTACCTTTATGGCTCACTTGATAATGAGATATACATGAAATCATGAAGGATTCAAAATGCCTGAAGCACATAATTCAAAGTCCCGGAAAATATTTCAATCAAATTGCAAAGATCTTTGTATGGTCTAAAACAACTAGGACCAATGTGGTATAATTGACTTAGTGAATATTTATTTAATGCAGGTTATATAAATGATGCCATTTGTCCATATATTTTTATAAAAAAACAGCATCAAAATTTATTGTACTTGCCATATATGTTGATGACATAAACCTTATTGGAACTCCTATAGAACTCCAAAAGGAAATTGATTATTTAAAGAAGGAATTCGAGATGAAAGATCTCGGAAATACAAAATTATGTCTCGATTTGCAAATTGAACATTTGGCAAACACGATTTTTGTTCATCAATTTGCCTACACAGAAAAGGTATTAAAACGATTTTACATGGATGGAGCACATTCATTAAGTACTCTGATGGTTGTTCGATCACTTGATGTGAATAAGGATCCGTTTTGACCTCAAGAAAAGAATGAAGAGCTTCTGGGTCCTGAAATACCATATCTTAATGCAATTGGTGCATTAATGTATCTTGCTAGTACAATAAGGCCTCACATAACTTTTTCAGTTAATGTCTTAGCAAGATATAACTTTGTTCTTACAAGGAGACATTGGAATGAAATCAAACATATATTGTGGTATCTAAAAGGGAATACCGACATGGGTTTATTTTATGGCAATGTTTGTAGTCCTGATCTTGTTGACTATGCCGATGCTGGGTATTTATCCGGTCCACACAAGGCTCGATCTCAAACAGGCTATGCGTTTACGTGTGGATGCACTGTCATATCTTGGCGAACGACTAAGCATCAATCGTAGCTACTTCATCTAATCATGCTGAGATAATTGATATTCATGAAGCAAGTATAGAATGTGTGTGGTTAAGATCTATAATACATCTTATTCGAGAAAAATGTGGTTTGAAGTGTGATACACTACCACGATTTTGTATGAAGACAATGCAACATGCATAGCCCAATTGAAGGGAAGATTCATAAAAGGAGACAGGACAAATCACATTTCACCAAAGTTATTTTTCACACACGATCTTCAAATCTCTACCGACGTCAACCTTCAAGAAGTAAGTGTACAAGATCAGAATGCGAAGGCTTAAAGATATGAATTGATACTCTCATCAGGGGGAGTTAATACGCGTTGTTCTTTTCCCCTTCCAAGGTTTTTTCCTACTGGATTTTCCTTGCAAGGTTTTTAACGAGGCAACAAAAATGCGTATTTCTAAATATGTGTACTCTTTTTTCCTTCACTACATTTTTTCTCACTGAATTTTATTTTAGTTAATGTTTAACGAGACATATTATTTGTTGAATAGATATCCAAGGCGAGTGTTATAAATAGAATTTTATTTAAGGTGAATGTATATATTTTAGAGAGATTTTAGGATTTGTTACTTGATGGCTAAGTCACTTTTTTTCTATAAATAGAGGGGTTCTATTCCATTGTAGTTTATCTAAAATTCAATAGAATTCTCCCTCCTTTGCAATATTCTTCTTTTCCTTTATTGTTTTATTTCAAAAAACATATTAAGTTACAGAATATTTACAAACTTTTTCTCTTAAATTCTTTTCCCCTTTTAAATGACTAAAATATTGGAAAACGTAAAACTGTTATTCCTATCACCATGGATCAAGGGAAGGTGCAGAAATACTATCTATGTATCCAGACCCAAAGATATACAGAATACTCCAGTGTTCAATCAACTAACAAAAAGAAGAAACTAACCAAAAGTCAACACTAGCCACTCTATAGATTTTATTCATTTGAAAGATATTTACTACTTTTAAGATATTATTTATTAATTTATAATTATTTAATATATTTTTAAATTAATCTGAAAAAGGTTTATTTAACTATGTAATTACACTTGTTCAATCAAACATGATATGAAAATCAAATTGTAATTACCTTCTAACAAACAAACAAATCACTATGTATAATTACCGGAGTGTGTAATTATTACACGCTTTGCTATATATTTAAGAACACGCACAAGTTTTAAAACGTTTTGGGTTATGAAGAGCAGCAGTTTTTACTTGTTAGTAACTAACTAGTAGTCGTACCCGCGCGATGCGCGGTCAGTATTAAAAAATATTAATTAAATTAAATTATGATCGGGCTTGTTTGATCCTATTAGATTGTATTGCTTTAATAAAATTCAATTATCATCTTACTTGTCAATACGATATACTCAATAATGAAATCTCTATTAAATCAAAGGTACTTATATAGTTAGTGAATAACTTTTTTGTTCCATATATTTTTATTATATTAACTAATATTTAATATTCGCTTTCTTTTGTCATATATGAGAAGATTTATAATTTATTATTGTTTAAATATTTTTTAAATTTTAAATTTTATTCTATTGTTCTTAATATTATTATTTATATTTTAATGAACAAAATCTCTGTTAAACTAACGAGACTTATATAAGGAGCGCATTTAATAACTTTTTTGTTATGTATTTTTCTTTATTATATCATCTAATATTTAACTAATTAATTTAATAACTAATTATGTCATGTGGTTTTTTTTAAGCTGCCACTTGGCTTAAGGAGAGGGCTTTTTCCTCTCATTTTAATAATATATAGATAGATAACCAATAAATAATTATTAATTAAAAATAACTACCAATTTGAATGGGTAGTTATTTTCTTATATATTTATATTTTCGTTTTTATTTTATAGTTAATTATAAGATATCTATTTTTATTTTAAAACTCCAACTTGAAAAACTCCCATCCAATTTGAATGGGTAGTTATTTTTTATATATATTTGTATTTTTTTATTATAGGTAGTCCTAAGTTATATATAATTTATTAATTCAATTAAAGTAACCAATTAATATATATATGTAAATTCAAAATATATTGTAATTTTTTTAATTATTTTTGTTTATATATATATATATATAACTAATTATTAACTAAATAACTAATTTAATAATTAATTATGCCATGTGGCTTTTTTTAAGTCGCCACTTGGCTTAAGGAGAGGGCTTTTTCCTCTCCTTTTAATAATATATACATTAAAGTAACCAATTAATATATATATATATATATATATATATATATATAGATATATATATTTAAATTCAAAAATAATAACTAATAAATAATTATTAATTAAAAATAACTACCAATTTGAATGGGTAGTTATTTTCTTATATATTTATATTTTCCTTTTTGTTTTATAGTTAATTATAAGATATCTATTTTTATTTTAAAACTCCGACTTGAAACTACTCCCACCCAATTTGAATGGGTAGTTATTTTTTTATATATTTATATTTTTATTTTTT
>MU780027.1:20089-31593 GCA_026770625.1 Nicotiana glauca | reverse complement strand
TATATATATATATATATATATATATATATATATATATATATATATATATATATATATATATATATATATTGTAGTTTTTTATGATTATTTTTGTTTTTAGATATATATACTAAATTATTAACTAAATAACTAATTATGCCATGTGGCTTTATTCTGCTAATTAATAATATTGGAAGAAAGAAGATATTGAGAATATTTAATAATTTTCTGCGGATCAAGCATTTAACATGCATTATAGTTTTTGTCACGCTTGAAAAAATATGCGGCATAGCAACTCCACTCATATAGGCCCTTGGTATCTTAATCAAATATAAGTAAACTAAAACTGCTTAGGAAATCTCCAAAAGGAAAGCATTGAACAATTGTTTTTTTTAGATTTTACAATGTTCATCCTTTTGATATTTCTATGTCACATCTCGATAAAGTTACAAAATGCACGATAAAGTTGATTAGACGGACACACAAAACATACACATAGATTGTCCATATGAATTTCTGTTATTGTAGAATAATAGTAAAGTTTGGAGCATCCCATTAATGGATAAAAAGGTGATTATCCTAGCAGAATGCTAATGTGAAAGAGGGAACATAAAACCTATATCTTCTCAAGCGAATCATGTTAATGCATTCTAAACTTGAATATTCGAACGTACATCACACATATACCAATAAAGTAGTGATACCAGAAGATACAACATCATATCTTTGGTCTTACCATTCATATCACATAAGATATACTCCTTCCGTTCTAATTTATATGAGGGTCGACCTATTTGGGGAGTCAAATATCTCTTTCTTTGACTCAATTTCAATTATAGATTCTTCAAGTATTTTCTAATAAAATTTACAAATTTAAAAACTATATAAGAAGTGCTATAAGTCTGCATAATCTATCTATTTATATATAATAGGAGAGGCAAATCATAAGTTTTTCAATTAATAGTATTCCTGAGAAACGTTTATTCTTAGGAAGATAGTATGCTGTTATAATTTAAAGTGATTCTGCAATATTTCTTACAATTAGAGATTTGTAAATGAAGAATAAGTATAAGAACCGACATTTAGTATGCGAGTTTGAAAATGCAGATGAGGAACACACAAATTGGTTATTTGAAGGATCCACCCAACTGATAGTAGAATCAATGCGATCCTTTTCTTCGTCATATGAAGCATTTTTCTTTTTCTGTAGTAGAAAATCTTGATGGTGATAATCCTCCTATTTTCCCTATAATCAAACAAAAAAGACCATTTTATTTAGAGGAAAAACGAAGAATCCACAAAAGATATTGTTAAAATAAGAGCAGAAACAATAATATTTTTTCTCTAAACCAAAATAAATAAAATTTATAACGTAAAGAAGGTGAAGAAGTATTATTTATGAAAAATAAATCTCTTCCTCAAATCAATATGCTTGCTTTCAATGTAGAAGAGAGTTTTGTTAGAACCTTGATTGTTCGAGGGTTTCCTTACCTAAATCATCCCCTTCTTCAATCCTACTCAAAGCGTATAGTAATATTTCTTATCTGTTACGACAATTACCGCCTAAAAAACTGATAGAGATAAAACAAAAACGATCATTGTAAATGTATTTATAAAGATGTTAGTATTTAATATTTGATCTCTCATTTTTTGCCATATAATGTCCTATATTTTAGTGTGTGCGTGTACACATGTGGTAATGTGCCTGGACGTGCAAGCAAAATGGGGGATTGGAAGTGGGAACGTGAGTTAGAGGACTACATTTGGGTTTCCTCTATTTTGTCATTAATCGTTTCAGATTTTTTGTTATACATAATATTTTTAAATTTTATTTTTTTTGGAATTGGCAGAAATTAACTGCCAAGTTAGAAGTTTTACCTTTTTTTTTTTGAAATAACTGCCATCATTTAAAAAATTAAATTTTTTTAAAATAAATTTGAAGCTCCAACAAACTTGGAGAATTGTTCAAAAAAATCACACGTGTCAATTTACTATTATTACACTTGTCATCATAACCTCTCTTTGCCTCTCGTATTATATATAAATAGTAAACGTACCCGCGCGATGCGCGGCTCATTGCAATTAAAAATAGTGCGATGAGGCATAATAGAAACTGACGTATATTATAAACTAAATTTACTGATCGCATTCAAAAGAATTAATTAAAAAATAAATAGATGAACTTTCATCTTATGTACTCATGTAAAGATGAAGTATAAAACTTGTCTGAAATTTAGAAGATATTTAATATAAATAATATATATAAAAAATAAAAATAAAAAAGAGCATTCTTATGTTCCCCATAAAGAGTCTCAATCCAAAAAGCAGCAAAACGTTACTAAGGCCTTAAAAGGATAAAAATAGGTCTTTAAGCACGATAGGTACATGACTTAGAAACAAAAAAATTTCAGTTAAATCTAATTTTAGTTCCAGTCCCAAACGAAGCTTCATGAAGGCGCCCAACTCGAACAAAATTCTATTTTAAGCATTTCCAACACAGACCGCATAGTTTTTTTAATCTTGATCATTTTTCATGCTTCAAAGCAGGACTGTCCTGCATATACCAAATAAAATATGTGCAATGACAAATATAATGACCGAAAAATAGCTTGAAAAAGTCATCCTTGAAAGTATAGTTGAGATCCAAAATAGTGTATTCCCAGTTTCGTAAGAAATGAAGTAATAATCAACAAAAAAATATTGCATAATCTCTCGATTTTCTTGTGGATAAATCATCAACCAAGTGTTGAGAGAATCAATAAAACCGTAGCTCAACTCCATCATCCTCTTATTGCACTCGAGCTTACCATGCTAGTCCCACCCAATGACAATCTCTCAGCAGAATAGCATCAAGTAGTACTAATACCAATGAGAAATAGTCAGTAGAAAAAATATGTATAAAATAATGTATAACGCAAAAAAAAAAAAGTGTAACTACTAAAAAATATTCCCAACAAATTTTTTAAAGAAAAATAAGCTTTACCCCTACCGACTATTTTTCGTTATCCTCGATAGAAGCACTTCTCTAAATTATGGAAATTTTAAACCACTAAAACTAAAGTATAAATAAAAAGTTTTTTGCCTCATTTTTCATGATTTCCAAAATTATTCAAAGCTTCAAAGTACTGCACTTACTATGACAATTGAGCACTATTGAAGCTTAAACTTTTGGTTTAGCAAAATAAATGCGATTCATATATAAACACTTTGATTTTATGAGGAGCAAATTATAGAGCTCAGATAAGTGAAAATATATTTTCAACACTTTCCTTCTAGAATAAGTTTCATATTCTTCTAACAAAGGTTTTAAAGTTACAGTACTAATAAAAATATTCATCGTTTATTTTAACACTTAATTGTACAGTAATACTCTACGGCAAGTATACTTTGGATGAATTAATATTTGTAACTACCTAAATATAGCTAGATTCCTCATTAATTTTTGATTTGAAAATAAGCAAAATATATTGTAAATTATTACTTGACATGAGGAGTATATATAATCAAGTAAACAGCGTAAACTATTATGTCTCTTCATTTTAATCCTCTTTTTAAGATATTGGATATGTCGTTAAAATTGCATTAGTTGAAGGAATAAGTTACTATTATTCCTTTATGTTCTTTATGTAATACTCTTAAGAAAAAATGAAGAGTAAAATGACAGGTAATGTTGCAAACAAATAACAAAGTTTCATTAATTAAATAATTATAAATAGTTGTACAAACGGTTCTCCCGCTCAACTTCAAATTTAAGAACATAAACCCAAAAAGGTTCACTTGGCCAAACCTCATGATAAACATCAGTTAAAATACTACCTAAAGGTTGTCCAAGTGAATCTACTAATATTGCTAAGGCTTTCCAATCAGATAGTTTATTTTGGTCAATAGCATCAATTAGTGCATCTCGGGTGAAGCCCTAAGCTCTCTAAATTTCTTTTCACTTTCCCTTCGTTCAGTTCTTCGATCCCTTAACTTATTTTGTATTGGCCTTGGGAGATTCCTAATGACTTCAGGCTTAGAGTCAGAATCATTATACGAATAAATGCTGCGACGACGTACCCTTCTACGTTGTCTCGTTCCTTGACTTCGAGAAGTCGCAGTTGTCGTAATTGGAAGTTCTCCTTGTTTATTATCTGAAATAGGACAAAGGAAACAATAAGAATGGCTAAAACCGATAAATGTGACAACATATATCATAATTAATTATAAAAGAATATGACTCCATATTGTAAAAAAAACAATAATTCCAATAGATTACATAAAATTAACTAATAACTTATGGAAGTCTACATTGAATATTGATAGAGCTTTTAAGTCATCCAATATCCATGATAATCAAAAAAAAAAAAGTAAAAAAACTGAACATTAAGAGAAATTGCACAGCTTTGATTGTTGGAACCGTTGTAACTATTTTGGAAATTTGAAACTTGTATGAGACAAGTTTATGTGAAAAGAAAGAGTAATACCCAAAAGTCCAGTAATTCTGTATACGACAAAGTAATTCTGTATACGACAAATGCAATTCCAATAGCAGCCTAATTCAAGTTAAAGGGTGCAAATTGATAGAGCAACTGCATAGCAAATATCACAGCAACTTAACCGTTAAAAATTATATTCAACTGCGTAAAAAAAAGTACATTCCTAAGCTACTTCACCACTACATAACAAAAGAGAATTCTGTTAAAAGCTTGATTGTTTTAAATTTTTTAATATCGGCGTCGACGCTGCATCTACAACTGC
This sequence comes from Nicotiana glauca, assembly GCA_026770625.1. Classification (NCBI taxonomy): domain Eukaryota; kingdom Viridiplantae; phylum Streptophyta; class Magnoliopsida; order Solanales; family Solanaceae; genus Nicotiana; species Nicotiana glauca. Next base: position 26,874 of record MU780027.1, on the reverse strand, counting down.
CATTACTCTTCTGCTAATTCTAACTTTTCCTTCCGCTCTATGGCCATTCCACTTGTAATAAAGAATGAGGTTTGTTAATTAACCCATGGAAAATCAGAGAAAAATAAACAAAGTAGGAAATATGGAGTATTTGTAAGCATTGAACAAAGAGACCCTCTGTAAGCAACAATTATGCAAATCGGCAAATCTGTAAACAGTGGATTAAATTTCATACCGTTGTTATCGGGAGAAAATTTAGACTGTTTCTGCTTTTGTATATTCATTCAATTTTTTCTGCCTTGTTTCTTCTCTTCTTCCATGTTAAATTCAGTCGTAACTCGTGTAGTTATCACAAGTTGTACAACCGTCTATTGAATAGAATTTTGTTGATGATAGAGGCTTGGTAAAAAAGTATTTGTATACACTAAACTGTAGTAAAATAGAGAAGTATGGTGTAGTCAAATTGAGAAGGCTTTGCAAAGATAATTGTTACCTAATATTATGGGACAAAGCTCTCTTTTTCGTTATTCTCTAATGTTTTCTTCGTCTGAGCCCTCTCTATTTGTGTTCTTTATATAGATAGAAGATAGATGATGGGATTATTATAGTGGGAAAGTGGGGATGATTGGGAAGGGGACGTGAAGGATATGATTGGGATGTGAGGAGTGTTGTGTGGGAGTGGGAGATCATGGGGGATATGCGTGAGACAGAATTTTCGGAAAATATGGATTGTGTTTATTCCTTAAATCCACTGTTGAAGAATTTCTCAGATTCGCTACTGGATATTATACCAACTGGAGATTTCGATGCTTTCTTCCATGCAGCAAAGCGTGAATATGGTCTGTTAGTTGTCTGCTATACGGTCCATTAGTTGTCGTGTATCTTGATACACCCAAGCTTGCCAAATGCTATTTTTGAGCAAAGCAGATTTTGTCAGATTGCGCATAACATAAAACGGAAAAGACGTAATAAAGATTTTCTTGAACTGTATGCTACAGCTGAAACAAAAATGATAATGTCATTTTGATGAATATCCAAAATAGTACAGCAGCCTGTGATGATAATTTTTAGTGTTGAAGAAGCAAAACTTTTTTAACAAACAAGAAATGATAGCACTATAATGCCATTAAGCTTTAATAACTAAAGGGGGTGATAGATCATTTAGACGAAAAAGAGCAACAAGAAGGGAGTAAAATATATTATAACATTATTGATCCAACACTATCAAACATAACACAGTGTTTGATTAACCAAAGTGTTCTTAATATGTCATACAATTTGAGGAATGTCTCGCTGTTTTCTCGTAAGGAACTTATAATCGTCGATCAGTAAATCATCATTGAACTCCGACAATTTTTGAACATATGAAATCGCTTAAATTTCCCTTCATATGTGGTTACTTCAAAATTAGTAATTGCCTCCCTTCTGTTGCACTGAGAAAGTGAAAAAAATAAGCTTCCCATCGTTCATATTTGTGCATCGCCGCTCCCTTGTATGTTGTGGTTGCTGTCGAGAACTAAAGCTTAGACGTCGAACTATTTGCACAAACTCTGCTTTTCTGAAATTAGACATATACTTACCAAATCACAAAATAATTATACACATCCAAATTTAGTGAATAAGTGTCTACAGTTTTTTGCAATTTTGGATATTCAAACGAAAAAGTGATCATACACAATATTTATTAATATGCCAAGACGAAGAACATAAAATATATGGTGTTAATATGGTTTATACATATTCAGATAGAAAGAAACTTGATCGTTTCCAATTAGCATATCCAAATGTTTTCAGATGGAAGAGATTTATTGACTATCTTGAAATGGAAATGTGGAAGAATGTGTATCACATAGACATGATATATTACAAGTTCCAAGATATCTTTCCTTTAAATTCAGCTTCAAAAATATTTTTTCCCTCTCTGGGTAGCTTAGACTTTCACACTTTCCATTGACAGCTTATTTTCCTACAAATTGTCAAACTGAATCAATGTTTTCTTTCCATTTTACTTCTTCCTTCAGCAATGAAGTGGCTTAAATTTATATGTTTGTAACATGCTAAAATGGAACTCCTTATCTTTGAGGTAGTGTGTGCTATTAAGATCTGATGCAACCAAAACATAACATTACTATTCTGCACTAATCTCTTTCCTTGTTTATTTTCACCATGAATTCAACAATAAAAAGCAAAGCCTTGACTCCCATGATTTTTAACAGGAATTAATAGTGAAAAATGCTTAGTTCAGCTAGCAGGGAAAGAAGCACAGACGTGCAAGTAACATTCTTTCCTAGTTTTCCCAGTGAATTTTATACAGTATCAAGATTTCAAGCGACAAAAGACATTTTTCCTATACCAGTTTTCGTGTTTCATAACTTTAAAAACTGAATGACTTGCGTAGTTAAAAGTAATATCATGAATATCATAAAGATCGGTTTCAATGTACATATTATCCCTTCCACATGCAGATATGCAGATCATTATTACTGGAAGTAACAAACAAATCTGGCAAAAGAAAATTGAAGATATTATTTTGATATTCTAAAGAGAGGAGGACGAAGAAAACTGCAGCAACAAATGGTAAGTTAATGCTAAATTTATATGTAAAACAAATTCAATATATTGGAAGGCATAAGAAGCTTCACTTTAAACATACATGCCTCAGTGACATATTATCAAAGAAAGATGTACAATCATGCGTTAGAGATACACAAAGTTAATGTTTAAGTAATTCTACATAAACCATAAGAATCACTAAATTTCGCGCCAAGGTATAAACTCCATACCTTCGAAGAGAAAGAGAGCAAGGTAGCAGCGTAACTGTTTAAATTAAATGAGTAGAGCACCTGGCAAAATAGGGTTTGTGAATGAAAAAGACGGCGCAAATTGAAATTAGTATTTCAATTATCTTTTAGGAAAAAAGAGACAAAACATCTAGCTATATTATAATGAGGATATGATATCATAAGTACACACACAAGGTAGATATCTAATCACCTTTGAAAGCTTACGATGAACATCATCTAAAAATACTACTGCCAAATTTGAAGCGGTGGCTTAAGCAGTCCACCAGTTGATTTGGAGCAGCAGTCTGAATCTCAGATTCCAACAACATAGAATGTGCTACAAATTAAACATACGGATCCCCATCTTGAAATATAAAGCTATGATGCATCTCCAGGAGTTCCTTTTTGGCTTCAGCAATTGCAAGTTGAACCTCTAGATTATAGAAGTTAGTCAAATGCTATTCTTTTATTACCTTCAACACCAATAAAGTTATATCTTGGATATGCACCTTATGAATTGGGACTAATGCACAATAACTTAATGTCATTATGTTCCGTTGCAGCTCTTTCCATATCACCTTACGGAGTATGTTTTCGTGTCATGAGGGTGACTCCTTTCAGATACTACTGCGACATCATTTTTGAAGTCATGAAAAATGGTATAGCCTCCTATGATGTTAGTTCAGAATTGACTATTGAGGATGTATTTTCTTTGGTCGAAACTTAAAGTATAGAGTCTGATGTGACATGCTGTATATCATACTTAAATATGTCCAACTTATGCAACCCAAGTTGATATTGCATTACAATCATAGAAGGAAAGCAAGGAGTTGTAGAGATTAAGGCCATCAACATACCTTCAATGATGATTGAAATTTTTTCCCTTACTGTCGTTTGCATCTAATTCGTTTGCAAAACTAAATAATCGTTGACTATACAAATACATATCATGGAGTTATGGATGTGTATATAAATTTGGTATTTTTCAGTTGGAAGAGCAGGTTTGAGACCACGATCAGTCGTGGGATAATGAATATTGTTTTGCGTTTGAGATGCCTGACTGTTTTGTTGGAATAACTGATATTATTCCTCTCTTTTTTTTAAAAACGTAGGTATTAAAAAGTTTTAAAAAGTAATTGAAAATTGTGGATGGTAGTTACAGAGTAAAAGATGGGAACTTACAAAGTGGAGGAATCTTTTCCTTGATTTTAATAACAGCAAGTTTAATTAAAGGGAACAAATTCTGAAAACCAAAAATCGTGGGATGAATGTGGGAGTATTAACAGTTCAGATTAACGTGGGAGTATTAACTGATTTGTAGGGATGCATGTTCTCTTGTATTAACTGATTTGTAGGGATGCATGTTCTCTTGTTTTTAATAATTAATAATACCCATGTTAATTAAGGGGAGGAAATACTGGAGAGGTAAAATTGTGGGAGGATTGGCAACAGAACAATTTTGGCTGGTTATTTCGATTTTTTTGCTGAATTAGCTGATTTGTAGGTAGAAGAAACAAACTCCAAGTTTTTTGGAGAGTTGTCTTAATTTGTTACATGTGTTACCATGATGAGTGTTCCACTTGACAGTCTTATATTGTTTTGCTTGTATTATTCTATATAGATAGATTCTAGCCCATAAATGTCATTGCTCCAAATTCTTGTCCTTTTTTGTATTATATGAAAGCAGTTTTTGGATTTTTGAGGTTTCCTATGTTGTTTTTCCTTTTTTTCGTCAATCTGATCATCCTCCATTTTTGGCTGATGTTGAGACACATATAGTCGCATCAAGTATTGTGAACGTCAATTATGGTAACCTATCAACGTAACATAGTGAAAAAGGCATAGAATATGTTGCTGAATGAGCTGTCCAATTTTCATTGGTTTTAAAGCTTATTAAAGTCTTATGTCATGGACCTGAGGTGTATGAAATAATATCTTAAAGTGGGGGAAAAATGGACATTTCAATTTCTATGTCAACCTGAAATTGGTAAGAATTAACTCTTTCTTTTTGATTCCTGATTTGATCGGAAGCAGCAAGCTTAGCAAGACAGAGAAGAGAACATGGAAGAACAACTTTTACCAACGAAAGGAAACAAATTTTGCTCTACGACGGTTGTTCTAAGCACTTGTGTTGTTATTGTTGTTCCGGTTATTATCCTGTATTTGTAAATAATAATTCCGAAAAATAAAAACGTTAGCTTATAAACGTAAATATAAATGAGACAGTAATTAATTCGAGCCCACTAAATTCACAGTGTTTCCTTAAGGAATTTAATCCCCTCCTAGTACCCAAGGTTATGGATTATTTCCTCCCAGGATAGAACGAATTACACACTGGTGTAGCGGTACTTCAAACCCCAGTATTTCAGCGAACACAAAGTTCGGCAGCAAATCACACTTACGAATGCTTTGTTTGTGGTTTAAAACAATACAGAACAAGGGAAAACAACTCAGAAGTCGAAGGGAAATTATGAGAGGAAGGAATACAAAGTATAGCCAACGTTGAGTCTTAACTTAATAGGAGAGCAAGTGTTTTTCAGTATATACAAAATGTATTTTGAATGTATCTTTCTCTCCAACTGCTGTTCTATTTATAGCAGTTAGTTGAGAGAAATCCGTCCCCCTCCATGGTGGAACAAGCACTAGGCTATCATGGAGGAATCACTTAACATGGTGGAATGAACACTTGCTCATGGAGCACTAGGCGGCTGTTATTGCAAGACAATACACGGATTGAAAAACATCCGTTACAAACACGGATTATATCACGTTAATATTCACTATTAACAAATAAATTTGGTCCAAAAAATTAATCAATCGATCATTTGACCAAATCCGAATCCGAAGCCGAAGCCGAAGCCGAAGCCGAAGACGTAGCCGAAGTCGAAGCAGAGCCGAGCCGAGCGAGCGATGACAACGACGGCGTGAGGCTTGCCTTCTTCCTAACTCTTTAAGAGCTATACGAAGTGCATTTGTATATAACCCCACCAAAATTCTTATCCTCTACCAATGTGGGACAATGTCTCATTAAAAAGAAGAGGGAAACTTAAAATTTTATTCAAAATTTTATTTTTCCTCCATTTCCCATTCACTCTCATTTTAAGATTATTTCATCTTAAACAAAAACTCAACAAACCCCCACATGAATGGGGAATGGCTATATCATGGAAGTATGCATGAAAAAACTTGTGTGATTCGCAAGCAAGGATTAATTGCATCTTGATAAGTAGGTTTCCCTTTGAACTTTCCGTAGTGAACTTATGTCGGATATACTCGGTCAATCGGTAGATTTGATATCTTTGAACCGTCGAACTTTAGTGTATACCTAGACAACCATAAGTCACACAATAAACCCTTAATCGTCTTTGGTTCTCATTGTTGTGTTCGTCTCAGCCATGAACACCGTCTGGTTTCATAAGTGCGTAGAGAATTGGCCTTGCAGAATTCTCCTTGATGCGGCTAACACTTCACACTTACATAGGTGATTCCTAAACGTTTCATCCTGTAGATACACTATTTGATATACCCCGTATCAAATTTAGAAATCATTAAAAAGTCATAATGCTTTATCCTTGGTACTGAACATTGTCTCATCACGACAATGGACCAAGATTTTTGTTGACAATGTTGAACCGTCATTAATGACTTTGTTTAATCTCCTTGAACCTAGATCTTGGGATCTCCAGTCTTCAAGGTAGAGTTACCGCCACAATGACTTGTTCTCGACCATAGTCCCATTCCCCTCGATGATTTCTCAACTACCTCTCTAGTTAGGCCTTTTGTAAGTAGATCCAACACATTATCACTTGACTTTACATAGTCAATCGTGATAATTCCTCTAGAGAGTAATTGCCTAATGGTTTTATGTCTTCGTCGTATATGACGAGATTTACCGTTATACATAACGCTCCCAGCCCTTCCAATTGCCGCTTGGCTATCGCAATGTATGCATATTGGTGCCAACGGTTTGGGCCAAAATGGAATGTCTTCCAAGAAATTCCGGAGCCATTCAGCTTCTTCACC
>MU780023.1:16292-30946 GCA_026770625.1 Nicotiana glauca | reverse complement strand
TTTCCTAATTAATTCCCTTTTATTTATTTTAATTTTTGGAATTCTTTACTTGGGGTAAAAATCACGTGCTCACATACATGTTACTGCAATTACAACCCAAAGCAATTCTTTCACCTAAAGCCAGATTCAAACAAAACTGATAATTGAAAAGAAGAAACAAGCCACTTAAAGCTTCAACTTCATCCTATTCATGATCATTGTACTAATAGAAACATTTCAAGAGCTAAATACTACAACTAACATGAGATTGAAGGAAGAAAAATTAAAATTGAAACAACAAGTAATATCAGCTTTTCGTATTTCCAACTCCACACTCTATATTACAGTTAAGTGAAGTCCATGGTTCCAAAAATACCTCGAAAATGTCAAAAGAAGAACAAGGAGAGTGAGGGAGTTATCAGCAACAACAAGAACAGCAATGTAACAGTGTTGGAATCAACAAACTAGCCTCAATGAACCCATCTAAAACATCAAACAAACAGTACCAAACTTTTGAGTCTCAAAATCAAACCATTTTTCACCCTAGGTGAAGAGTTGGAGGTTTTCAAGAGGTTCTAACTAATGATGAGGATCAGAAATTCAAAACTAAGCAGAATTTTTGAGCACTTTTCCACAAAGAAATGCAGGGAAATCAGTGTTGTTTCTGGGTTTTCAGTCGTTTCAGATTTTTGCAAAATTTTTATCTCTAATTCCTCCTCCTTGAACCTCAAGTAAGGATGCCTTTATAGGCAAGCTTCTAGGGCTACATAAATAAGCTCATTTTTGCATTTAAGACCTTTTGCAATTTTATTTTTTGCTCAAGTACCCTCACTTAAAAAATCAAATTTTTTCAGTTAAGTCCCCAACCGCAGCTTCCAGGAAGCTTCCCTCAGTTAGTTACAGATTATTCCCTCACCTAAATTTCCTAGATTACCCCTTAGAAACCCTGTTTTTACCCTCGAAAAATTCATAGGTCAATTTGATCCCATCATTCAGCCCAAATCCGGCTTAGAATCCTTTCTTTTTTGGGCTTTTAATTTCAAGCAAACAAGCAATCTATAATCGAAATTCAAAAATTTAAAGGACTGACCCAAAATTTTCTCAAAAGAAAATCCCGGAAACCTTTTAAAATGAAACTAAAAACAAAAGAGCAAGGGAGGTAAACCAATTAACAAAATAAATAAGCTAAACTTTGTTATTAAGCTAATCATGCAAAACAAAATAAACGAAAGAAAATGAACACATAATGAAGAAAGGAAGAGAGGAGACAGAAAAAGAGATGAAAGTGAACTTAATCAAAGAAGAAGAAGAAAAATATAAGAAAAAGGAAAAAGGCTGAAAAATACCTAAACTGGACGGGCCAAATCTTGAAGTAAATCCTCGAGCCTTCAATTTTGACCGAAATGGGTCTTAATCATGTGTAGACGAAAACACATGAACAAGGTCAATTTCGGCCTCAATCTTCACTAAACTTGCATGATTTGAGTTTTTGAGAATTTAGGGTTCATGCTTTGATTTAAGATTCGATGAGTTCTGTGGGGATTCGAGGGAAAAGAGTTGTAGATTAGGGGAAAGGGAGCCATGGGGATTCTACGGTGTTAATTTGGGGTAGTTTGGAGGTGGCGTCGCCTGCCTGAAGTGGTGGAGAAACAGGGCAGCGTTAGGGTTTGGATAGGAGTATCTCAAGATTGGGAATGAGAGATATGATTGGGGGGCGGGGGGAATAGGGGTTCAGACAGTTAAATAGGATAGATCATCCAGTTCCGAGCCGTTGGATTGATGATATCCAATGGCTGAGATCCACTCGAAGTAAAACGGGGTCGTTTGGATTTTGCGGGGGTTGGACCAGGTATCAAACGGGCTTTGGGCTGGTTTTAACGGGTCTGGACAGGTAAAAGGGGGAAATCTGGTTTGGGCTTGGGGAATTTCGAATTTTTGGCCCAAAAATATGATTTTCTTCATTCTTTTCCTTTTCCTTTTCCTTTTCAAAATTCTTTTTAATTCCTTTTTCTTTTAAAAAATAAAAAATAAAATAAAACCTAACTTAATTCCTAAACCAAATTATCCTACCAAATTGAATTAATTAACTCTGATAATTACCACAACTAATTAAATACCAAATAAAGAACAAAACTAAAAATTAAACAATACAAAATAAATTATTTTTTTGTGATTTTCCATTTTTTGTAAAATACTAATTTATCAATTAATCTAAAAATATAGAATTAAATCCTAAATGCAAAATACAATATATTTTTTGTATTTTTATGAATTAAATAAATTAAACATGCACACAGAATGCAAACAATCAGGAATATCCTACAATAATTCCTAAGATAACAAATAATTAAAAGAAAAAAAATCTAATTTTGAAATTCTGTAGGAGTAATTCAGGTGAGGTAAAAATCACGTGCTCACACTAGCCCACATGAAACACATCACGTCACCATGCTCAAAATCAACTACCACGCGCAATTTGATGTCTAGTACCAAAAGTGAATCACCATAACCACGGAGAAGCAAATGATGCAATGCCATATCAGTCCGAAAGAACCTATCAAATGCGCAATCAATCATAAAACACCCAAATACCCATCTCAATCAATTTCCGCTATAAAGCTCCAAGTAGAACCCTATCACTTGTGCATAAAATTAACGAATCATAACTCCTCGCAACACAGAAGTGTAACTCATAGATCACTACAGAATGAGGATAAGCTTAATGACAATCGAGCGGCACGTCCATCAGTAATAGCGATTCGGAGTCAACCAAGTCGACTCGATGCAGAACACACTTCCACACTGGCCTACTCATGAACCTCTTATCAAGGAGTTCCTGAAGCTGCTCCTCCAACTCCTTTTACTCCGCCGATGCCATATGATATGATGCCCGGCAACAAATCCATATCAAAATCAATAAACCTTTTCGGCGGCATGCCCAGCAGCAGGAAACACATATGGAAAATCTCTCACCACCGGAACTGAATCAATGGTAGGAGTCTCTGTGATGGAATCCCTCACGAACTCCAAATAAGAAAGACAATCATTCCCAACCATCCATTGGGTCTTCAAAAATAAAAATCACCCTACTGGGAACACAATCCGTCGAATCTCGCCACTCGATCAGTGGCATCCCGGCATAGCCAACATCGCCATCTTAGCGCAACAGTCCAGAATAATGCGACACAGAGACGACCAGTCCATACCCAATATCATATCAAAATCTAACATACTAAGAACAAAGACCCACTCGGGTCTCCAAACCCCCAATAGCCACCACGCAAGACCGATATACACGGTCCACAACCACGACATAACCTATTTATGAAAACTCCCAGTCTCCCTCTAACACCAATCATTCCACGAGGGGTACTCCTATAATTCCTCTGTACACCAAGAAACCTCGCGGTTGATCAAACCAGAGAGTGCCACAATACTAATGAAGTATCCTTGACTCGAACACATTTCCCTTTCGGAAATGTATACCCTCATCAAGCCGCACCAATTCGTATATCATTTACCTAGTCATCTGAAACTGCATGTGCTGCCTAAGAATTTATGGCCTTCCTTTCATAACTGAACTGTGACCTTACACATACAAATCTCAACCCTTCACAACATACCACATATACCATGCCATCCTATGACAAATATGAGAACTTCATAATCCATTCTGAGCCACAAGCAACTACGTACTCCACTAGTCAGGAACTTTCCATTTGATCCAATCTAGAAGAAAATTGCTATACATCACATGCTCCCATGCCAGTAGAAAATATACATCTCTAACTGTGGTAGGAACCATCAAGAACTATCCGACTTCCATTTGCACAAAACCAAACCGTCAAGATTGAATCATTCTAACTCAACCAAGCTATGCAGGTTACCAAAACCCAAGAGCATCACCTCAAACACCTGTAGAAACTCATTACCTCATAAGCACCCCAAAGAACTAATCATATCATTCACGATGCCGATCCAACCTACTACCAAGCTATCCTATTTATCCAAGTTCCTTCTAAATTACCTTCAAATTGATACTTCTCCTTGTCATAACACCGCAATGCTCAACCCAGACTCACCACACGAGACTCAAATATGAAACTACACCATTTAAGACTCATAAGCTGCTGAATAATCTCTCTTAAATATTCCCAAAAGTAACGCATTAAAAATACTTACCCAGAAGAGATTTCCTACAAATCTAACACCATTACCTTCACCTTCTTGATACTGATATGTAGAATCCATAATGATATAGAAATGCCACAAGTCTTGACACCCTCCAATGTAAACCTCAGTTTCTAGCCAAATACACATCCTGAAGATCTTCAATTATTACATGCAAATCTTGAATCTTTTAAAACCATTCTCAGGAGCCATCCACTCTACTTAGGTTCCATTAAACTAATCAAACGAATCGAACGACCTGTGCTCCATCAGCACTCCAACACCCCGGAAAGTAACCCCACCTTAATGTGACCAAATAATTTCCTGCTCCATGCACATTACATCCTTCACCAATGACAACTCAAGTCATTCCATGATTCTTATACACCCATAAAGAATAACAAAACCCCTATCCAAAATTTCCTTCACTCGAGTCATTATCGATCTCACTCTCTGTAATTCATAACTAATTCACCAGCATGCCTCAAACTGGAACCAACATAGCACATGATCGTGCTATCAACTAATCGATAGCAAACTCGCCCACTTGGCTCAAAACCATAGATCAAAACACATAATAACTCACAATGCCTATACTTCAATACCGCTATAATATCATAATGAGATTAAACTCAACCCTTCATAAGCTCATGCAACACAAGCCATTTAGTATTTCAAATCTTCTGCAAATCTCGCTTTACTCTCGTAACAGTCAAGCCCCCTCTTTTAAGCTATCCAAATTCAGATTGCACACATATATTTTACTGGTACAAGAGGTCTTCCAACAAATAACAAGGATCACACAAACTTCAGAACACTCCACAGAAGATAACCCGTCTACTTCGCCTCAAACCAACATCTTTTTATACCTTTTCACCGTCATAGACATCACACAATCATTAAATCTTCCCGATTCTAAACTCGTATCGTAACATGAAATCTACTCCACTCCCCCAACTAAACAACATGAAAACATCCTTTACATACCCCTAACTCGGGGCTAAACATCCAATCAAGATGGAAATCGAGCACTAAATAGTTCTTTCTACCCTCAAGCAGACCTTTCTCATCACGTTCAAATCATATGAACATATCTCGCAGCCACATCATCCTCATCACATAGCCATTCAGTGATCACTTCCACTAATAGGGACGCTACCTAACATATAAATCCAGAAGCATGTACTCACACAATCAACACCTCAGTGCTCAAGCTACAAGCATAGCCCGACCTCAAGTCTTGCAAACTAGCTAAACATCAAAACACAAAAATCATATCTTGGCCCGCGATCCAAGAATTACAAGCTATCGATGCACAACTGATACCGAGCGCTCATGCGCTCATACGAATGCGTGGAAGGAATTCAAGAGTTACATTTCAAGTTGAATCAAGGACGAACAATAAGTTCGAGAATGTGGGATTTCCTGAAGGTTTTAAAGCCTCTCGAACATAAGTACAGAGGTCTCTGTACCGATCTGCGAGACTCTACTAAACCTGCTTATGATCCGTGAGACCTATGTAACCTAGGCTTTGATACCAACTTGTCATGACCCAAACCCCGACCCATCATGATGGCGCCTATCGTCAAACTAGGATAGCCTCTACTCAACATTCAACACGACAGTAATAAGTTTGAAAACATTTTTACGAAAGTTTTTAACAGTTAAAGAACTATTTGAAACATAAGAAATTCCAAGAATAAATACAATCCAGTCCGTCATTGAGTGCATGAGCGTCTAAGGAAAATACATAGTCTAATACAATGTCTAAGGGAACAACTGAAATACAATTGGAAAGTAAGGTGAAGAGCCAAGGCCTGCGGACGTCGTGCAGATACCTCAATAATATCCTAAGTCAGGAGCCTCGATCAACCACCACCACTGGATCCAAAGTACCTGAATTTGTACACGAGGTGCAGGGCTCAATAATATCCTAAGTCAGGAGCCTTGATCAACCACTACCACTGGATCCAAAGTACCTAAATCTGCACACGAGGTGTAGGGGGTAACATGGGTACACTAACTCAGTAAGTAACAAGTCCAACCTTTGGACTGTTAGGTAGTGACGAACTCAACCTCATCAAAGGTAACAGAAATAATGTACAAAAACGTAGGCATGCTTTCAGTTAGATAAACAGCTCGAACAGTAAAATAGAGCAAATATATACAGGGTAAGGATGTGTGACTCTGCTACATCTATATGCCAATGCACATGTTGTATGAAATGCACCATGCTGAGTGCCTCACATGCCCATAATCTCAAATGCTCGTCCACTCACTACTGTATATGGCTCATATGGCCCAGGGAAGATCTATCTCAGAATATATACATCTCTAACAGCAGTCACTCAGTACTGAGGAAGGCCATTCCAGCCTATGGAGAAGATCCATCTCCAGATAATAAATATAACAACCTCACAACCACTCGATACTATATATGGCTCACAAGGCCCAGGGAAATCCATCCCATAATATATACACATCACTAACAACAGTCATCCAGTACCGAGGAACAAGCCAACCAGCCTCATTGAGTATATCCATCTCCATACCAAAGAAAGATCCATCCCTCAGTATAATCAACTACGCTCCCTAGGGGCGTGTTACAGACTCTGGAGGGGCTCCTATAGCCCAAGCGTTATCATAATCATCAACATAACTATTGCGGTGTGTAGCCCGATCCCATAACTGACACTCACAATCAGGCTCTCGGCCTCACTCAGTCATCACTCTCCAGTCTCACACACATGGGCTCACAATGTCATGATACTAGCCCGAACAATGATATGATGTGCCAAATAACAATAGTTGAGACTGAGGCATAATATAAAATGCATGAACAAGACTGAGTACAGAATATCAATGAAGCAAATGATATGCCAGCAAGAAACGGACTCTCGGGTCTCAACATTATCGACATGAAGCCTTAACATGATAATTAGAAATATTTACAGCTCATTAACGTAATCACATAATCACAACACAGATATCACCAAGAAAGAGTCACTAAGCGGTGCCATGGAATGATCCAAGACGCGATTATCACTGTGCATGCCCACACGCCCATCACTTGGCATTTGCATCACCTTAATAGTAATCAGAGGGTTATTTACCTCAAGCCAAGTTTAGAACCCTCAGAACCAAGTTTGGAAACGTTAATTACCTCAAGTCAAGCCAAACTCTAGCCTGCGACGCTCTTGCCTCTCGATTCAGCCTCCAAATGCCCCGAATCTAACAAAAATTAGTATATTAACATTAATATACGCTAAAAGAATGAAACCCATACGCAAATTATCAAATTAACTCAAGAATTCAGAAATTGGCCAAACCCGACCCTCGGACCCACGTCTCGGATTTTGATAAAAGCCATATCACTGGAATCCTTATCCTCCCACGAGTCTATACATATCGAGAACATCAAAATCGAACCCCAAATGGCCCCTCAAATCCCCAATGAAAACTCTCCAATTCCAAGCCCTAATTTCTCCAATTTTAACCCTTAATTTCATAAATTTCCATGCTTAATCCACTGAAATTCACCATAGATACAAGTATTATGTTCAAAAATCTTACCTCCATAAGAATCCCCTTGATTTCATTTTCAAAACCCTCCAAAAGCTTCAATCCTGACTTCAAAAATGGTAGAATGGGCTAATTTTCGCGAAAGGGAGCTTATATACTTTCTGCCCAGCGATTTCCGCACCTGCGGACAAAATATCGCACTTGCGGTCATCTTAACTGCATCTGCGATTTTCATGAAAGTTCCTCAGGCACCGCACCTGCAACCCATGTCTCACACCTACGACTCACAGATACGATCTGACTGCCCGCTTCTGCGACCATGTCGCTTCTGCGTTCAGTCTTCTGCTTCTGCGGCTCGCACCTGCGGTCCCCAATTCACAGGAGCGGTTATGAAAGAACACAGCAGCTTCAGCTACTTCAATTCATGTTCAAACTTTCTGACAACCTTCCAAAATCAATCCGAGGCCTCGAGGGCCTCAACCAACAATACGAACAAGTCATATACCACTATTTAAACTTGTACCGATCCTCGAAACACTCAAAATAATGTCGAAATACCAAATTACCCTCGGATTCAAGCCTATGAATTTTAAATCTTCTGAATTTTGCAAACGATCAAAAAGTCTATCAAAGCTTACGAATGGCCTGAAATTTTGCGCACACGTCACAAATGACACAACGGACCTACTCAAATTTTCGGAATTCCATTCAGACTCCGATATTCAGATTTCCACTGCCGACCGAGAAACACCAAATTTTTAATTTTGCCAATTCAAGCCTAAATTTACCACGGACCTCCAAAATATATTCCGGATGCGCTCCCAAGTCCAAAATCACCTAACAGAGCTAAGCAAATAATAAAAATCCAAATTCGAGATTGAATGCCAAAAAGTCAAAACTTGGTCAAACTGTAAGGCCCCGTGAAATCCCTACTCGAAAACCCGGATCTCGTGGTGCCAAGTTAGGAGCATGTGTTAGGAGCTCGTCGCGGCACAGGCCTTTTTGGATTGAATAATGCATTAAAAAGTCAAGAATAAGTTTCCAGAAAAATGTAAGAAATGCGATCCAGAATGCGGCCGCAAATTAGGAATGCGGACCGCATATCTGCCACAGAGTGAGTCAGAATGTTGGTTAAAATTGAAGTCAGCTATGCGGTTGAAATGCGGTCGCATAATCAAAATGCGGACCGTATAGTCATCGCATATTTTCCTTTGAATTTTGTGAGGGTCAGTTCTACGGTGCACTTTGCGACCGTAGAACGTGAATGCGGACCACATTCTTACCGCAGACTCAGTCAGAGTGTCCAGTTTCTGGGGTACATTTTGCGGTCCATTATGCGGACCGCATGTTTACTCTGCGATCGCAAATGCAATCGCATATTTGACTCGGGGCTCCAATTTTCTAATTTTTAACCCGACTTCCATAAGCATTCTTTTTAGCATCTCTAGAGTGAGAGAGAGGGTTCTTAGAGAGGGAAAGTCTCCCCATAAAATTACTCCATAAGATATGGCTAAATCCTTGAAGAAAATCAAGTGAAGACCCCTAGACCTTCTTCTCAAGAGGTAATACTTCATCACCCTAACTCTTGTTTGTTTTATTCTCAGATATAAGCGGTCACTAGTGAGGTTATTCATGGGTATAACAATGGATTCCTTGCANTATTGAGGTATATATGGCTAAAACCCCCTTTTTATTAGAAATTGAGCTCCGTTGTCATTTACGAAAGTATGGTAATAGTTGAATTGGCTAGTGTATTGATTGTTACTACGCATTAATTGATTTTCATATATCTATACATATTCATTAAGGATGTGCCTCAATGTGAATAATGTACCAATCTTGATAATTAGGGAATGATGAAAAAGTACAGTTATGTGTTGAAATACTTGGGCTATAATCCAACATCGAAACAAAGAATTATTCATGCTAGCTATGTGCTCACCTACCTGTGATTGCAACTTGAATTATCTTTGATATATGTGACTATGATCACAACTTGTAAAACGAATATTGGAAATGGAAAACGATGTGATGATGGTGGCCATGAGTGCCGAGGAAATTGTTATGTTATGTGTGGAATAAAGATTTGAAGGTATTGACTAATGAGAATGGAGTAATACCTCCAATGAGGTGACCTAGCCGATCGGGTCGTGATCAGACACCATGCCGCACACATGGTGGTAATGTGCTGATATTGAATTCCGGATAGGAAAATGAAATATTGATTGAGAGTAATGCCTCCAATGAGGTGACTTAGTCGGTCGGGTCGTGACCGGACTCCGCTCTAGATAGCGGTGGTATTGAGAACGGTGGTGAACATGTGACAGAAATGCCCTAATCTATGTTTTGGAAATTGTATGAAAAGATTATATGAATTGCATATTTGATTTACCCATATTATTTACTTGTACCTATTTGATAGTTCTTTCTAGTAAAATGGTATTTAGTTATACATACCAGTACAATTCAAATGTACTGACGTCCCTTTTGTCGGGGACGCTACATTTGTGTTATGATTGTAGGTGGTTCTATAGCAGACACTCCAGTCCACCGGCAGTAGCACCTACTCCACTTTCCGTCAGCTGTATTGGTGAGCCCCTTTCCCATCGGGGCCCTGCGTGGCTTATGCCGCTGTTCTTCCCGGAGTCTTATTTTTGTATTTATGTAAGGTATAGCCAGAGCCTTGTTGCCGGTATTTCTGTATTATTCTTCAGTTATATTTAGAGACTCCGTAGACAGGTTGTGGGTTGTGTTGGAAATTGGAAATTAAGATTGAAATATTGGTATTTGGCAACAATTTACAAACTTGTAATATTTTGATAATCATAATTTAAGCTGCTAATGGAAATCGTTAATTATACGTTGATAGAATTTGATGAATGGAGTTCATCTCCTATTTATTCATAAGTTAGTTTGGGTAGAATGAGACCTAACAGGCTTGCTCGGTCGGTTTTACTCGGTTGAGCGCCGGTCGCACTCCTCGGATTTTGGGGCATGACACAAACCTTTTAAATTTCTATTCCGATTAACCTGAAAACCAAAACCGACGATTTACATAAGTCATAATACATCATACAAGACTAGTCATGCCCGAGAACTAGTGAGTGAAGTGCAAATACTCAAAACGACCGGTCGGGTCATTACACGTCACCTCACCTATACACCACACACTTGGATTTTTACATAACATTTAAGTTAGGGACCCCTAATTCCTCGAGTCAAAGTTGGGCACAACACTTACCTCGATCTACAAGCCACTCACTGCTTAATTATCATGTTTATTCTAGATTCCACCTCCAATCCGCTCATATATAGTCATAATTAACTTAATAACATGAAATATTGCTAAAGAAATCGATTCAAAATACATAATTATAAGTTTCCCAACATTTTTCCCAAAAAGTCAAAAAAGGAACCCCGGGCCCGCTTGGTCAGAACCCAAGGTTCGGATAAAAAAACCATTTACCCATTCACCCGCGAACCCAAATATTTAATTAGTTTCGGAATCCGGCCCCAAATCGAGCTTTAAAATCCTCAAATATATATATATATATATATATATATATAAACAATTGTTCCAAAAATTCCTATTTCTACAATGAAAGAACAAGATTTAGGGCTAGAAACCTAATGGGTTTTGATCGAAATTGAAGGAAATGAGTTAAAGAACACAAACCTATGATTTTGTGTTGAAATCCCTCTTCAAGAAACGCCCTAGGTTGAGTTCGAGTGATGAAATGTGAAATTTGGGAAGAAGTCCTATTTTTGAGATCTGTTTTAAAACATTGGACAGGTCTTCATCGCGTTCGCGATAGACCTGTCATGAGCGCGATGCACAACGGCCAGAAGGCCTTCGCGATTGCGAAGAGTTGCACGTGTTCATGATGGTCTGTCCCCCCGACCATCGGGTTCATGGGCCTAGGACCGCGTTCGCATAGAACAACTCATGGAATTTCCTGGCCACCTCTAATTCACTACGCGTTCGCGTAAGGACGGTCGCGTTCGCGAAGAACTAACCCCCCAGTGCTCCACGTTCGTGACCGAAGCCTCGCATTCGCGTAGAAGAAATCTCTTCCTAGCCCAGCTTGTACTTCGCGATTGCGAGAGTTGCTTCGCGATCACGAAGAACAAAATAGCAGCATACCAGAAACAGCAAACACACCAGATTTTTTAAGTGCAAATCATCCAGTAGCCTATCCGAAACTCACCCGAGCCCTGAGGGCTCCAAACCAAATATGCACACAAGTCTTAAAAATTATAAAAACTTGCTCGCACGATCAAATCGCCAAAATAACACCTAGAACTACGAATTTAGTACCAAATTACATGAAATTTTCAAGAAAGTTTTAAAACTTCTATTTTCTCAACCAAGGGTCCGAATCACGTCAAATCAGTCTCGTTTCTTACCAAATTTCACAGATAAGGTATAAATATCATAATGGACTTGTACCGGGCTCCGGAACCAAAATACAGACCCGGTACCACAAGATCAAATATTAACCAAATTCTTAAAACCTTTATAATTCCAGTCTTACACTTTTCCTCACAAATTCATTTCTCGGACTAGGGACCTCGAAGTTCGATTCCGAGCATACGCCCAGGTCCCATATTTTAGTACGGACCCATCGGGACCGTCAAAATACGGGTCTGATTTCGTTTACCTAAAATGTTGACCGATGTCAACAAAAATCAACTTTTTAGGCCAATAATTATTATTTTATCAAATTTTCACATAAAAGCTTTTCGGATACACGCCCGGATTGTGCACGCCAATCGAGAAGGAATAAAATAAGGTTTTGAAGACCTCAGAACACGGAATTGAGTTTTAAAACCTAAGATGACCCTTTGGAGGTGACTACGCGAAGTATGGGTGTATATAGACTGAGTTAGTTCGGATTTTATAATTACTAAACCAAACCAATTGTGTCGGGTTATTAAATCTAAAGACCAAATCGAATCAATAAAACTCAGGTTTTTTAATCTCGGTTTTTCTTAAGTTTTTGGGTTATTCGGGTATTTTTGGGATTTTTCGGTAAAATCTTCGTATAACAAAACATATAATGTATGCTCAAAATATTTTTTAATCCTAATAAGATATAACTATATAAAGTACTTTTCAAGAAAATAATACAAAATATAATATGTGTCATGGCATTATCCTAAAATATTCAACAATAAAGACAATAAAATTATTTAATATAAATATTGCTAATAAAAAAATCATAATAAAAATAAACATAATATAAAAGTACTAAGTCATGCTAAAATAAATAGAATAATAAGGGAACACTAATTTTATGACTAAACGCTAAAGAACAATGAAAATAGGTTATGCATTTTTATCTAAATTATTGCAAAACAAAAAATAGATATTCAATACAATCTCATTCGTAATATTGAATTGAATGTCTTTTGTTAGCATTAGTATTGATTTGATTTTGGTTTGGGCTTTTGTTAGCATTATTTAATTTACTAATATTTATGGCTATAAAACTTATTGGAGCATTCAAAAGTTCTAAATCCAACCTTGTAATAATACCTTAAAAGATATAATTATGAAAAAATTAAGAAGTTTTTATGAATTACATCACAATAAGTATATTTATATATTAAATATATCTAAAATTTTCATGTATGTAATGTCGTGTTAGTTTGGTTTCGGTTGGAATTTTTTAGTTAAAACCAAAACAAATCAATTATGGTCGGATTTTTTTCCCAACACCAAACCAAATCATAATCGGATTTTTTTTCTCGATTTGACTCGGATTATCGGACTGATACGATTTGCCGGTTTCCTTTGTACAATCCTAACGCGAAGTAAGAATAAGTTCACGCGGATAAGTAGACGTAGTAATGTGAGAAATAGTCTTGGATCTCGTATCTTGGCATACGATGTTTAATCATTTTCCTTCGTTAAGCAACTGTGAAATGTATCCAAAATTATATTGCACAACTGTTTAAACTTCCAGTTTGATAATACCTCTAGAATTAAAAGGATACATTTGATAATACCCCTACAGATGCAAGTGTAACAAAAATATCTAAGTTGCAAGGCAGTTCAAATTCAATCCTTTTATTTCTCTCCTGTTTTTTAGCAAAAAGAACTAAATTCTCTCTATCAATTGGAATAAAATTTCAGAGTTTTTTCAAATGAATGTTAGTGATTTAGAGACCGAAGGGGATCGGGCATGTAAATAGCTGATATCACCAAATTCAACATATTGACACAAAATATAAATATACATATTGTTTACATTATTATTTCTACCCAGTTAAATACAACTATAATATCATACAACTTAAATACGATTTTTATACAAACTTTATACAATATGTCTTTTGCATATTTTGTATATGATTTATGCATAGTAAAAACAAATTTCATACAATTAATTATATATTATACAATTTATCTACAACTTTAATATATTATTTCTACCCAGTTATATACAACTATAATATCATACAACTTAAATACAATTTTTATACTATATTGTTCAACTTTCATACAATATTCAAATAATATATATATAAAAGAATACAATTTTACTACAACTTTACTATAATTTTGTAAGTATTAAGTATGTCATGCCTTCTTCTTCTGCGAGTTTTAATCTGAAATTCAGCCAAAATCAAGTCTAATCTTCACCAAAACACCCTTAAAATTGAGATATAAACTCCAAGAAATATTTTCAATTGTTTGCATCAACACTCAATCCAAACAAATAACGATTTTTGAAAATTCAAATTTGAATTTAAAGCTTCAAAGCTTTTTGATGGCAGTCGATGATGGAATTGCTGCTCTCTTTTCCTTTACTCTACATTACTGGAATTAGGGATTAAGATATATATATAGAGAGAGAGAGAGTAAAAAAAGAGAGAGAGAGAGAGAGAGAGTAAAGAGAGAGAGAGAGAGAGAGAGAGAGAGAGAGAGAGAGAGAGAGAGAGAGAGAGAGAGAGAGAGAGAGAGAGAGAGAGATATA